>CM055351.1:2504668-2548559 GCA_029228515.1 Populus alba x Populus x berolinensis | reverse complement strand
GACTTCGATGTTCCCGTTGCCGAAATTCAGTTGCCTTTGAATTTCGGTGATCCCTCTTGAGCATGTATGCTTCTGCTACTTGTTCTACATCAACTTTCTTCCGCAAACGGCGAAACGCTTTGACTCGGTGAGTTTCGCGGCATTCCGACTTCGATGCCCCGGTTGCCGAAATTCAGTTGCCTTTGAATTTCGGGTGATCCCTCTTGAGCATGTATGCTTCTGCTACTTGTTCTACATCACACTTTCTTCCGCAAACGGCGAAACGCTTTGACTCGGTGAGTTTCGCGGCATTCCGACTTCGATGCCCCGGTTGCCGAAATTCAGTTGCCTTTGAATTTCGGTGATCCCTCTTGAGCATGTATGCTTCTGCTACTTGTTCTACATCATACTTTCTTCCGCAAACGCGAAACGCTTTGACTCGTGAGTTTCGCGGCATTCCGACTTCGATGCCCCGTTGCCGAAATTCAGTTGCCTTTGAATTTCGGTGATCCCTCTTGAGCATGTATGCTTCTGCTACTTGTTTCACCATTAGTTAAGAGGTTCTTCCCCAAACAGCGAAACGCTTTTTGACACGGTAAGTTTCGCGGCACCATTCCGAACTCTTCGATTTTCCCCGGTTGCCGAAATTCAGTTGCCCTTTGGAATTTCGGGGTGATCCCTCTTGAGCATGTATGCTTTTAGACCTACTTTTTCTACATTATAGACTTTCTTCCCCAAACGGAGAAAAACGGAAAGGAGAAAAGAAACGCTTTAACTCGGTGAGTTTCACGGCATTCCTGACTTCGATTCCTGCGTGTTGCCGAAAATGCAGTTTGCCTTTGTATTTCGGGTGTGATCCTTCTTGAGCATGTATGCTTTCTGCTACTTGTATCTACTTATCAGTATTTCTTCCGCAAAAAGCGGTACGCGAAACGCTTTGACTCGGTTGAGTTTACGCGGCATTACCGACTTCGATTCCCCCCGGTCTGTGCCGAAATTCAGTTGCCTTTGAATTTCCGTTGATCCCTCTTGAGCATGTATGCTTCTGCTATTTTTTTTCTACATCAGTACTTTCTTTCCGCAAACGGCGAAACGCTTTGAATCGCGTGATGTTTCGCGGCAATCATTCCGACTTCGATTCCCTAGTTGCTTGAAATTCAGTTGCCTTTGAATTTCGGGTGATCCCTCTTGAGCATCGTATGCTTCTGCTACTTGTTCTGTATCAGACTTCTTCCGCAAACGGCGAAAACGCTTGAACTCGGTGAGTTTCGCGAGGCTATTCCGACTTTCGATGCCCCGGTTGCCGAAATTCAGTTGTTCTTTGAATTTGGGTTATCCCTCTTGTGCATGTATGCTACCGCTACTAGTTCTTTATAAGACTTTCTTCCCCAAACGGCGAATCGCTTTGACTCGGTGGAGTTTCGCGGCATTCCGGACTTCGATTCCCGGTTGACCGAAATTCAGTTGCTGTTGAATTTTCGGGTGGGATCCTTCTTGAGCATGTATGCTTCAGCTAAGTTCTCAATCGCCTTTCTTCCGCAAACGGTTGAAACGCTTTGACTCGCGTGAGTTTCGCGGCATTCCGACTTCGCTTCCCGGTTTTGCGAGAAATTCAGTTGCCTTTGAATTTCCGTTGATCCCTCATGAGCATGTCTGCTTCTGCTACTTGTTCTACATCATACTTTCTTCCGCAAACGGCGAAACGCTTTGACTCGGTGAGTTTCGCGGCATTCCGACTTCGATGCCCCGTTGCCGAAATTCAGTTGCCTTTGAATTTCGGGTGATCCCTCTTGAGCATGTATGCTTCTGCTACTTGTTCTACATCATACTTCTTCCGCAAACGGCGAAACGCTTTGACTCGGTGAGTTTCGCGGCATTCCGACTTCGATGCCCCGTTGCCGAAATTCAGTTGCCTTTGAATTTCGGGTGATCCCTCTTGAGCATGTATGCTTCTGCTACTTGTTCTACATCAGACTTTCTTCCGCAAACGCGAAACGCTTTGACTCGGTGAGTTTCGCGGCATTCCGACTTCGATGCCCGGTTGCCGAAATTCAGTTGCCTTTGAATTTCGGGTGATCCCTCTTGAGCATGTATGCTTCTGCTACTTGTTCTACATCAGACTTTCTTCCGCAAACGGCGAAACGCTTTGACTCGGTGAGTTTCGCGGCATTCCGACTTCGATGCCCGGTTGCCGAAATTCAGTTGCCTTTGAATTTCGGGTGATCCCTCTTGAGCATGTATGCTTCTGCTACTTGTTCTACATCATACTTCTTCCGCAAACGGCGAAACGCTTTGACTCGGTGAGTTTCGCGGCATTCCGACTTCGATGCCCCGGTTGCCGAAATTCAGTTGCCTTTGAATTTCGGGTGATCCCTCTTGAGCATGTATGCTTCTGCTACTTGTTCTACATCAGACTTCTTCCGCAAACGGCGAAACGCTTTGACTCGGTGAGTTTCGCGGCATTCCGACTTCGATGCCCCGTTGCCGAAATTCAGTTGCCTTTGAATTTCGGGTGATCCCTCTTGAGCATGTATGCTTCTGCTACTTGTTCTACATCAACTTTCTTCCGCAAACGGCGAAACGCTTTGACTCGGTGAGTTTCGCGGCATTCCGACTTCGATGCCCCGGTTGCCGAAATTCAGTTGCCTTTGAATTTCGGGTGATCCCTCTTGAGCATGTATGCTTCTGCTACTTGTTCTACATCAGACTTTCTTCCGCAAACGCGAAACGCTTTGACTCGGTGAGTTTCGCGGCATTCCGACTTCGATGCCCCGGTTGCCGAAATTCAGTTGCCTTTGAATTTCGGGTGATCCCTCTTGAGCATGTATGCTTCTGCTACTTGTTCTACATCAGACTTTCTTCCGCAAACGGCGAAACGCTTTGACTCGGTGAGTTTCGCGGCATTCCGACTTCGATGCCCCGGTTGCCGAAATTCAGTTGCCTTTGAATTTCGGGTGATCCCTCTTGAGCATGTATGCTTCTGCTACTTGTTCTACATCATACTTTCTTCCGCAAACGGCGAAACGCTTTGACTCGGTGAGTTTCGCGGCATTCCGACTTCGATGCCCCGGTTGCCGAAATTCAGTTGCCTTTGAATTTCGGGTGATCCCTCTTGAGCATGTATGCTTCTGCTACTTGTTCTACATCATACTTCTTCCGCAAACGGCGAAACGCTTTGACTCGGTGAGTTTCGCGGCATTCCGACTTCGATGCCCCGGTTGCCGAAATTCAGTTGCCTTTGAATTTCGGGTGATCCCTCTTGAGCATGTATGCTTCTGCTACTTGTTCTACATCAGACTTTCTTCCGCAAACGGCGAAACGCTTTGACTCGGTGAGTTTCGCGGCATTCCGACTTCGATGCCCCGGTTGCCGAAATTCAGTTGCCTTTGAATTTCGGGTGATCCCTCTTGAGCATGTATGCTTCTGCTACTTGTTCTACATCAGACTTTCTTCCGCAAACGGCGAAACGCTTTGACTCGGTGAGTTTCGCGGCATTCCGACTTCGATGCCCCGTTTGCCGAAATTCAGTTGCCTTTGAATTTCGGGTGATCCCTCTTGAGCATGTATGCTTCTGCTACTTGTTCTACATCATACTTCTTCCGCAAACGGCGAAACGCTTTGACTCGGTGAGTTTCGCGGCATTCCGACTTCGATGCCCCGGTTGCCGAAATTCAGTTGCCTTTGAATTTCGGGTGATCCCTCTTGAGCATGTATGCTTCTGCTACTTGTTCTACATCAACTTTCTTCCGCAAACGGCGAAACGCTTTGACTCGGTGAGTTTCGCGGCATTCCGACTTCGATGCCCGGTTGCCGAAATTCAGTTGCCTTTGAATTTCGGGTGATCCCTCTTGAGCATGTATGCTTCTGCTACTTGTTCTACATCAACTTCTCTTCCGCAAACGGCGAAACGCTTCGACTCGGTGAGTTTCGCGGCATTCCGACTTCGATGCCCCGGTTGCCGAAATTCAGTTGCCTTTGAATTTCGGGTGATCCCTCTTGAGCATGTATGCTTCTGCTACTTGTTCTACATCAGACTTTTTTCCGCAAACGGCGAAACGCTTTGACTCGGTGAGTTTCGCGGCATTCCGACTTCGATGCCCCGGTTGCCGAAATTCAGTTGCCTTTGAATTTCGGGTGATCCCTCTTGAGCATGTATGCTTCTGCTACTTGTTCTACATCATACTTCCTTCCGCAAACGGCGAAACGCTTTGAATCAGTGAGTTTCGCGGCATTCCGCCTTCGATGCCCCGATTGCCGAAATTCAGTTGCCTTTGAATGTCGGGTGATCCCTCTTGAGCATGTATGCTTCTGCTACTTGTTCTACAGGATACTTGCTTCCGCAAACGGCGAAACGCTATGACTCGGTGAGTTTCGCGGCATTCCGACTTCGATGCCCCGGTTGCCGAAATTCAGTTGCCTTTGAATTTCGGGTGATCCCTCTTGAGCATGTATGCTTCTGCTACTTGTTCTACATCATACTTCCTTCCGCAAACGGCGAAACGCTATGACTCGGTGAGTTTCGCGGCATTCCGACTTCGATGCCCCGGTTGCCGAAATTCAGTTGCCTTTGAATTTCGGGTGATCCCTCTTGAGCATGTATGCTTCTGCTACTTGTTCTACATCATACTTCCTTCCGCAAACGGCGAAACGCTTTGAATCGGTGAGTTTCGCGGCATTCCGCCTTCGATGCCCCGGTTGCCGAAATTCAGTTGCCTTTGAATGTCGGGTGATCCCTCTTGAGCATGTATGCTTGTGCTACTTGTTCTACATCAGACTTTCTTCCGCAAACGGCGAAACGCTTTGACTCGGTGAGTTTCGCGGCATTCCGATTTCGATGCCCCGGTTGCCGAAATTTAGTTGCCTTTGAATTTCGGGTGATCCCTCTTGAGCATGTATGCTTCTGCTACTTGTTCTACATGAGACTTGCTTCCGCAAACGGCGAAACGCTTTGACTCGGTGAGTTTCGCGGCATTCCGACTTCGATGCCCCGGTTGCCGAAATTCAGTTGCCTTTGAATTTCGGGTGATCCCTCTTGAGCATGTATGCTTCTGCTACTTGTTCTACATCAGACTTCTTCCGCAAACGGCGAAACGCTTTGACTCGGTGAGTTTCGCGGCATTCCGACTTCGATGCCCCGGTTGCCGAAATTCAGTTGCCTTTGAATTTCGGGTGATCCCTCTTGAGCATGTATGCTTCTGCTACTTGTTCTACATCAGACTTCTTCCGCAAACGGCGAAACGCTTTGACTCGGTGAGTTTCGCGGCATTCCGACTTCGATGCCCCGGTTGCCGAAATTCAGTTGCCTTTGAATTTCGGGTGATCCCTCTTGAGCATGTATGCTTCTGCTACTTGTTCTACATCAGACTTTCTTCCGCAAACGGCGAAACGCTTTGACTCGGTGAGTTTCGCGGCATTCCGACTTCGATGCCCCGGTTGCCGAAATTCAGTTGCCTTTGAATTTCGGGTGATCCCTCTTGAGCATGTATGCTTCTGCTACTTGTTCTACATCAGACTTTCTTCCGCAAACGGCGAAACGCTTTGACTCGGTGAGTTTCGCGGCATTCCGACTTCGATGCCCCGGTTGCCGAAATTCAGTTGCCTTTGAATTTCGGGTGATCCCTCTTGAGCATGTATGCTTCTGCTACTTGTTCTACATCAGACTTTCTTCCGCAAACGGCGAAACGCTTTGACTCGGTGAGTTTCGCGGCATTCCGACTTCGATGCCCGGTTGCCGAAATTCAGTTGCCTTTGAATTTCGGGTGATCCCTCTTGAGCATGTATGCTTCTGCTACTTGTTCTACATCAGACTTTCTTCCGCAAACGGCGAAACGCTTTGACTCGGTGAGTTTCGCGGCATTCCGACTTCGATGCCCCGGTTGCCGAAATTCAGTTGCCTTTGAATTTCGGGTGATCCCTCTTGAGCATGTATGCTTCTGCTACTTGTTCTACATCAGACTTCTTCCGCAAACGGCGAAACGCTTTGACTCGGTGAGTTTCGCGGCATTCCGACTTCGATGCCCGGTTGCCGAAATTCAGTTGCCTTTGAATTTCGGGTGATCCCTCTTGAGCATGTATGCTTCTGCTACTTGTTCTACATCAGACTTTCTTCCGCAAACGGCGAAACGCTTTGACTCGGTGAGTTTCGCGGCATTCCGACTTCGATGCCCCGGTTGCCGAAATTCAGTTGCCTTTGAATTTCGGGTGATCCCTCTTGAGCATGTATGCTTCTGCTACTTGTTCTACATCAGACTTCTTCCGCAAACGGCGAAACGCTTTGACTCGGTGAGTTTCGCGGCATTCCGACTTCGATGCCCGGTTGCCGAAATTCAGTTGCCTTTGAATTTCGGGTGATCCCTCTTGAGCATGTATGCTTCTGCTACTTGTTCTACATCAGACTTCTTCCGCAAACGGCGAAACGCTTTGACTCGGTGAGTTTCGCGGCATTCCGACTTCGATGCCCCGGTTGCCGAAATTCAGTTGCCTTTGAATTTCGGGTGATCCCTCTTGAGCATGTATGCTTCTGCTACTTGTTCTACATCAGACTTTCTTCCGCAAACGGCGAAACGCTTTGACTCGGTGAGTTTCGCGGCATTCCGACTTCGATGCCCCGGTTGCCGAAATTCAGTTGCCTTTGAATTTCGGGTGATCCCTCTTGAGCATGTATGCTTCTGCTACTTGTTCTACATCAGACTTCTTCCGCAAACGGCGAAACGCTTTGACTCGGTGAGTTTCGCGGCATTCCGACTTCGATGCCCCGGTTGCCGAAATTCAGTTGCCTTTGAATTTCGGGTGATCCCTCTTGAGCATGTATGCTTCTGCTACTTGTTCTACATCAGACTTCTTCCGCAAACGGCGAAACGCTTTGACTCGGTGAGTTTCGCGGCATTCCGACTTCGATGCCCCGGTTGCCGAAATTCAGTTGCCTTTGAATTTCGGGTGATCCCTCTTGAGCATGTATGCTTCTGCTACTTGTTCTACATCAGACTTTCTTCCGCAAACGGCGAAACGCTTTGACTCGGTGAGTTTCGCGGCATTCCGACTTCGATGCCCCGGTTGCCGAAATTCAGTTGCCTTTGAATTTCGGGTGATCCCTCTTGAGCATGTATGCTTCTGCTACTTGTTCTACATCAGACTTCTTCCGCAAACGGCGAAACGCTTTGACTCGGTGAGTTTCGCGGCATTCCGACTTCGATGCCCCGGTTGCCGAAATTCAGTTGCCTTTGAATTTCGGGTGATCCCTCTTGAGCATGTATGCTTCTGCTACTTGTTCTACATCAGACTTTCTTCCGCAAACGGCGAAACGCTTTGACTCGGTGAGTTTCGCGGCATTCCGACTTCGATGCCCCGGTTGCCGAAATTCAGTTGCCTTTGAATTTCGGGTGATCCCTCTTGAGCATGTATGCTTCTGCTACTTGTTCTACATCAGACTTTCTTCCGCAAACGGCGAAACGCTTTGACTCGGTGAGTTTCGCGGCATTCCGACTTCGATGCCCCGTTGCCGAAATTCAGTTGCCTTTGAATTTCGGGTGATCCCTCTTGAGCATGTATGCTTCTGCTACTTGTTCTACATCAGACTTCTTCCGCAAACGGCGAAACGCTTTGACTCGGTGAGTTTCGCGGCATTCCGACTTCGATGCCCCGGTTGCCGAAATTCAGTTGCCTTTGAATTTCGGGTGATCCCTCTTGAGCATGTATGCTTCTGCTACTTGTTCTACATCAGACTTTCTTCCGCAAACGGCGAAACGCTTTGACTCGGTGAGTTTCGCGGCATTCCGACTTCGATGCCCCGGTTGCCGAAATTCAGTTGCCTTTGAATTTCGGGTGATCCCTCTTGAGCATGTATGCTTCTGCTACTTGTTCTACATCAGACTTCTTCCGCAAACGGCGAAACGCTTTGACTCGGTGAGTTTCGCGGCATTCCGACTTCGATGCCCGGTTGCCGAAATTCAGTTGCCTTTGAATTTCGGGTGATCCCTCTTGAGCATGTATGCTTCTGCTACTTGTTCTACATCAGACTTCTTCCGCAAACGGCGAAACGCTTTGACTCGGTGAGTTTCGCGGCATTCCGACTTCGATGCCCGGTTGCCGAAATTCAGTTGCCTTTGAATTTCGGGTGATCCCTCTTGAGCATGTATGCTTCTGCTACTTGTTCTACATCAGACTTCTTCCGCAAACGGCGAAACGCTTTGACTCGGTGAGTTTCGCGGCATTCCGACTTCGATGCCCCGGTTGCCGAAATTCAGTTGCCTTTGAATTTCGGGTGATCCCTCTTGAGCATGTATGCTTCTGCTACTTGTTCTACATCAGACTTCTTCCGCAAACGGCGAAACGCTTTGACTCGGTGAGTTTCGCGGCATTCCGACTTCGATGCCCCGGTTGCCGAAATTCAGTTGCCTTTGAATTTCGGGTGATCCCTCTTGAGCATGTATGCTTCTGCTACTTGTTCTACATCAGACTTCTTCCGCAAACGGCGAAACGCTTTGACTCGGTGAGTTTCGCGGCATTCCGACTTCGATGCCCCGGTTGCCGAAATTCAGTTGCCTTTGAATTTCGGGTGATCCCTCTTGAGCATGTATGCTTCTGCTACTTGTTCTACATCAGACTTCTTCCGCAAACGGCGAAACGCTTTGACTCGGTGAGTTTCGCGGCATTCCGACTTCGATGCCCCGGTTGCCGAAATTCAGTTGCCTTTGAATTTCGGGTGATCCCTCTTGAGCATGTATGCTTCTGCTACTTGTTCTACATCAGACTTCTTCCGCAAACGGCGAAACGCTTTGACTCGGTGAGTTTCGCGGCATTCCGACTTCGATGCCCCGGTTGCCGAAATTCAGTTGCCTTTGAATTTCGGGTGATCCCTCTTGAGCATGTATGCTTCTGCTACTTGTTCTACATCAGACTTCTTCCGCAAACGGCGAAACGCTTTGACTCGGTGAGTTTCGCGGCATTCCGACTTCGATGCCCCGGTTGCCGAAATTCAGTTGCCTTTGAATTTCGGGTGATCCCTCTTGAGCATGTATGCTTCTGCTACTTGTTCTACATCAGACTTTCTTCCGCAAACGGCGAAACGCTTTGACTCGGTGAGTTTCGCGGCATTCCGACTTCGATGCCCCGGTTGCCGAAATTCAGTTGCCTTTGAATTTCGGGTGATCCCTCTTGAGCATGTATGCTTCTGCTACTTGTTCTACATCAGACTTCTTCCGCAAACGGCGAAACGCTTTGACTCGGTGAGTTTCGCGGCATTCCGACTTCGATGCCCCGGTTGCCGAAATTCAGTTGCCTTTGAATTTCGGGTGATCCCTCTTGAGCATGTATGCTTCTGCTACTTGTTCTACATCAGACTTCTTCCGCAAACGGCGAAACGCTTTGACTCGGTGAGTTTCGCGGCATTCCGACTTCGATGCCCCGGTTGCCGAAATTCAGTTGCCTTTGAATTTCGGGTGATCCCTCTTGAGCATGTATGCTTCTGCTACTTGTTCTACATCAGACTTTCTTCCGCAAACGGCGAAACGCTTTGACTCGGTGAGTTTCGCGGCATTCCGACTTCGATGCCCCGGTTGCCGAAATTCAGTTGCCTTTGAATTTCGGGTGATCCCTCTTGAGCATGTATGCTTCTGCTACTTGTTCTACATCAGACTTCTTCCGCAAACGGCGAAACGCTTTGACTCGGTGAGTTTCGCGGCATTCCGACTTCGATGCCCCGGTTGCCGAAATTCAGTTGCCTTTGAATTTCGGGTGATCCCTCTTGAGCATGTATGCTTCTGCTACTTGTTCTACATCAGACTTCTTCCGCAAACGGCGAAACGCTTTGACTCGGTGAGTTTCGCGGCATTCCGACTTCGATGCCCCGGTTGCCGAAATTCAGTTGCCTTTGAATTTCGGGTGATCCCTCTTGAGCATGTATGCTTCTGCTACTTGTTCTACATCAGACTTTCTTCCGCAAACGGCGAAACGCTTTGACTCGGTGAGTTTCGCGGCATTCCGACTTCGATGCCCCGGTTGCCGAAATTCAGTTGCCTTTGAATTTCGGGTGATCCCTCTTGAGCATGTATGCTTCTGCTACTTGTTCTACATCAGACTTCTTCCGCAAACGGCGAAACGCTTTGACTCGGTGAGTTTCGCGGCATTCCGACTTCGATGCCCCGGTTGCCGAAATTCAGTTGCCTTTGAATTTCGGGTGATCCCTCTTGAGCATGTATGCTTCTGCTACTTGTTCTACATCAGACTTTCTTCCGCAAACGGCGAAACGCTTTGACTCGGTGAGTTTCGCGGCATTCCGACTTCGATGCCCCGGTTGCCGAAATTCAGTTGCCTTTGAATTTCGGGTGATCCCTCTTGAGCATGTATGCTTCTGCTACTTGTTCTACATCAGACTTCTTCCGCAAACGGCGAAACGCTTTGACTCGGTGAGTTTCGCGGCATTCCGACTTCGATGCCCCGGTTGCCGAAATTCAGTTGCCTTTGAATTTCGGGTGATCCCTCTTGAGCATGTATGCTTCTGCTACTTGTTCTACATCAGACTTCTTCCGCAAACGGCGAAACGCTTTGACTCGGTGAGTTTCGCGGCATTCCGACTTCGATGCCCCGGTTGCCGAAATTCAGTTGCCTTTGAATTTCGGGTGATCCCTCTTGAGCATGTATGCTTCTGCTACTTGTTCTACATCAGACTTTCTTCCGCAAACGGCGAAACGCTTTGACTCGGTGAGTTTCGCGGCATTCCGACTTCGATGCCCCGGTTGCCGAAATTCAGTTGCCTTTGAATTTCGGGTGATCCCTCTTGAGCATGTATGCTTCTGCTACTTGTTCTACATCAGACTTTCTTCCGCAAACGGCGAAACGCTTTGACTCGGTGAGTTTCGCGGCATTCCGACTTCGATGCCCCGGTTGCCGAAATTCAGTTGCCTTTGAATTTCGGGTGATCCCTCTTGAGCATGTATGCTTCTGCTACTTGTTCTACATCAGACTTCTTCCGCAAACGGCGAAACGCTTTGACTCGGTGAGTTTCGCGGCATTCCGACTTCGATGCCCCGGTTGCCGAAATTCAGTTGCCTTTGAATTTCGGGTGATCCCTCTTGAGCATGTATGCTTCTGCTACTTGTTCTACATCAGACTTTCTTCCGCAAACGGCGAAACGCTTTGACTCGGTGAGTTTCGCGGCATTCCGACTTCGATGCCCCGGTTGCCGAAATTCAGTTGCCTTTGAATTTCGGGTGATCCCTCTTGAGCATGTATGCTTCTGCTACTTGTTCTACATCAGACTTTCTTCCGCAAACGGCGAAACGCTTTGACTCGGTGAGTTTCGCGGCATTCCGACTTCGATGCCCCGGTTGCCGAAATTCAGTTGCCTTTGAATTTCGGGTGATCCCTCTTGAGCATGTATGCTTCTGCTACTTGTTCTACATCAGACTTTCTTCCGCAAACGGCGAAACGCTTTGACTCGGTGAGTTTCGCGGCATTCCGACTTCGATGCCCCGGTTGCCGAAATTCAGTTGCCTTTGAATTTCGGGTGATCCCTCTTGAGCATGTATGCTTCTGCTACTTGTTCTACATCAGACTTCTTCCGCAAACGGCGAAACGCTTTGACTCGGTGAGTTTCGCGGCATTCCGACTTCGATGCCCCGGTTGCCGAAATTCAGTTGCCTTTGAATTTCGGGTGATCCCTCTTGAGCATGTATGCTTCTGCTACTTGTTCTACATCAGACTTCTTCCGCAAACGGCGAAACGCTTTGACTCGGTGAGTTTCGCGGCATTCCGACTTCGATGCCCCGGTTGCCGAAATTCAGTTGCCTTTGAATTTCGGGTGATCCCTCTTGAGCATGTATGCTTCTGCTACTTGTTCTACATCAGACTTCTTCCGCAAACGGCGAAACGCTTTGACTCGGTGAGTTTCGCGGCATTCCGACTTCGATGCCCCGGTTGCCGAAATTCAGTTGCCTTTGAATTTCGGGTGATCCCTCTTGAGCATGTATGCTTCTGCTACTTGTTCTACATCAGACTTCTTCCGCAAACGGCGAAACGCTTTGACTCGGTGAGTTTCGCGGCATTCCGACTTCGATGCCCCGGTTGCCGAAATTCAGTTGCCTTTGAATTTCGGGTGATCCCTCTTGAGCATGTATGCTTCTGCTACTTGTTCTACATCAGACTTTCTTCCGCAAACGGCGAAACGCTTTGACTCGGTGAGTTTCGCGGCATTCCGACTTCGATGCCCCGGTTGCCGAAATTCAGTTGCCTTTGAATTTCGGGTGATCCCTCTTGAGCATGTATGCTTCTGCTACTTGTTCTACATCAGACTTCTTCCGCAAACGGCGAAACGCTTTGACTCGGTGAGTTTCGCGGCATTCCGACTTCGATGCCCCGGTTGCCGAAATTCAGTTGCCTTTGAATTTCGGGTGATCCCTCTTGAGCATGTATGCTTCTGCTACTTGTTCTACATCAGACTTTCTTCCGCAAACGGCGAAACGCTTTGACTCGGTGAGTTTCGCGGCATTCCGACTTCGATGCCCCGGTTGCCGAAATTCAGTTGCCTTTGAATTTCGGGTGATCCCTCTTGAGCATGTATGCTTCTGCTACTTGTTCTACATCAGACTTCTTCCGCAAACGGCGAAACGCTTTGACTCGGTGAGTTTCGCGGCATTCCGACTTCGATGCCCCGGTTGCCGAAATTCAGTTGCCTTTGAATTTCGGGTGATCCCTCTTGAGCATGTATGCTTCTGCTACTTGTTCTACATCAGACTTTCTTCCGCAAACGGCGAAACGCTTTGACTCGGTGAGTTTCGCGGCATTCCGACTTCGATGCCCCGGTTGCCGAAATTCAGTTGCCTTTGAATTTCGGGTGATCCCTCTTGAGCATGTATGCTTCTGCTACTTGTTCTACATCAGACTTCTTCCGCAAACGGCGAAACGCTTTGACTCGGTGAGTTTCGCGGCATTCCGACTTCGATGCCCCGGTTGCCGAAATTCAGTTGCCTTTGAATTTCGGGTGATCCCTCTTGAGCATGTATGCTTCTGCTACTTGTTCTACATCAGACTTTCTTCCGCAAACGGCGAAACGCTTTGACTCGGTGAGTTTCGCGGCATTCCGACTTCGATGCCCCGGTTGCCGAAATTCAGTTGCCTTTGAATTTCGGGTGATCCCTCTTGAGCATGTATGCTTCTGCTACTTGTTCTACATCAGACTTCTTCCGCAAACGGCGAAACGCTTTGACTCGGTGAGTTTCGCGGCATTCCGACTTCGATGCCCCGGTTGCCGAAATTCAGTTGCCTTTGAATTTCGGGTGATCCCTCTTGAGCATGTATGCTTCTGCTACTTGTTCTACATCAGACTTCTTCCGCAAACGGCGAAACGCTTTGACTCGGTGAGTTTCGCGGCATTCCGACTTCGATGCCCCGGTTGCCGAAATTCAGTTGCCTTTGAATTTCGGGTGATCCCTCTTGAGCATGTATGCTTCTGCTACTTGTTCTACATCAGACTTTCTTCCGCAAACGGCGAAACGCTTTGACTCGGTGAGTTTCGCGGCATTCCGACTTCGATGCCCCGGTTGCCGAAATTCAGTTGCCTTTGAATTTCGGGTGATCCCTCTTGAGCATGTATGCTTCTGCTACTTGTTCTACATCAGACTTCTTCCGCAAACGGCGAAACGCTTTGACTCGGTGAGTTTCGCGGCATTCCGACTTCGATGCCCCGGTTGCCGAAATTCAGTTGCCTTTGAATTTCGGGTGATCCCTCTTGAGCATGTATGCTTCTGCTACTTGTTCTACATCAGACTTTCTTCCGCAAACGGCGAAACGCTTTGACTCGGTGAGTTTCGCGGCATTCCGACTTCGATGCCCCGGTTGCCGAAATTCAGTTGCCTTTGAATTTCGGGTGATCCCTCTTGAGCATGTATGCTTCTGCTACTTGTTCTACATCAGACTTCTTCCGCAAACGGCGAAACGCTTTGACTCGGTGAGTTTCGCGGCATTCCGACTTCGATGCCCCGGTTGCCGAAATTCAGTTGCCTTTGAATTTCGGGTGATCCCTCTTGAGCATGTATGCTTCTGCTACTTGTTCTACATCAGACTTCTTCCGCAAACGGCGAAACGCTTTGACTCGGTGAGTTTCGCGGCATTCCGACTTCGATGCCCCGGTTGCCGAAATTCAGTTGCCTTTGAATTTCGGGTGATCCCTCTTGAGCATGTATGCTTCTGCTACTTGTTCTACATCAGACTTTCTTCCGCAAACGGCGAAACGCTTTGACTCGGTGAGTTTCGCGGCATTCCGACTTCGATGCCCCGGTTGCCGAAATTCAGTTGCCTTTGAATTTCGGGTGATCCCTCTTGAGCATGTATGCTTCTGCTACTTGTTCTACATCAGACTTCTTCCGCAAACGGCGAAACGCTTTGACTCGGTGAGTTTCGCGGCATTCCGACTTCGATGCCCCGGTTGCCGAAATTCAGTTGCCTTTGAATTTCGGGTGATCCCTCTTGAGCATGTATGCTTCTGCTACTTGTTCTACATCAGACTTCTTCCGCAAACGGCGAAACGCTTTGACTCGGTGAGTTTCGCGGCATTCCGACTTCGATGCCCCGGTTGCCGAAATTCAGTTGCCTTTGAATTTCGGGTGATCCCTCTTGAGCATGTATGCTTCTGCTACTTGTTCTACATCAGACTTCTTCCGCAAACGGCGAAACGCTTTGACTCGGTGAGTTTCGCGGCATTCCGACTTCGATGCCCCGGTTGCCGAAATTCAGTTGCCTTTGAATTTCGGGTGATCCCTCTTGAGCATGTATGCTTCTGCTACTTGTTCTACATCAGACTTTCTTCCGCAAACGGCGAAACGCTTTGACTCGGTGAGTTTCGCGGCATTCCGACTTCGATGCCCCGGTTGCCGAAATTCAGTTGCCTTTGAATTTCGGGTGATCCCTCTTGAGCATGTATGCTTCTGCTACTTGTTCTACATCAGACTTCTTCCGCAAACGGCGAAACGCTTTGACTCGGTGAGTTTCGCGGCATTCCGACTTCGATGCCCCGGTTGCCGAAATTCAGTTGCCTTTGAATTTCGGGTGATCCCTCTTGAGCATGTATGCTTCTGCTACTTGTTCTACATCAGACTTTCTTCCGCAAACGGCGAAACGCTTTGACTCGGTGAGTTTCGCGGCATTCCGACTTCGATGCCCCGGTTGCCGAAATTCAGTTGCCTTTGAATTTCGGGTGATCCCTCTTGAGCATGTATGCTTCTGCTACTTGTTCTACATCAGACTTCTTCCGCAAACGGCGAAACGCTTTGACTCGGTGAGTTTCGCGGCATTCCGACTTCGATGCCCCGGTTGCCGAAATTCAGTTGCCTTTGAATTTCGGGTGATCCCTCTTGAGCATGTATGCTTCTGCTACTTGTTCTACATCAGACTTTCTTCCGCAAACGGCGAAACGCTTTGACTCGGTGAGTTTCGCGGCATTCCGACTTCGATGCCCCGGTTGCCGAAATTCAGTTGCCTTTGAATTTCGGGTGATCCCTCTTGAGCATGTATGCTTCTGCTACTTGTTCTACATCAGACTTTCTTCCGCAAACGGCGAAACGCTTTGACTCGGTGAGTTTCGCGGCATTCCGACTTCGATGCCCCGGTTGCCGAAATTCAGTTGCCTTTGAATTTCGGGTGATCCCTCTTGAGCATGTATGCTTCTGCTACTTGTTCTACATCAGACTTCTTCCGCAAACGGCGAAACGCTTTGACTCGGTGAGTTTCGCGGCATTCCGACTTCGATGCCCCGGTTGCCGAAATTCAGTTGCCTTTGAATTTCGGGTGATCCCTCTTGAGCATGTATGCTTCTGCTACTTGTTCTACATCAGACTTCTTCCGCAAACGGCGAAACGCTTTGACTCGGTGAGTTTCGCGGCATTCCGACTTCGATGCCCCGGTTGCCGAAATTCAGTTGCCTTTGAATTTCGGGTGATCCCTCTTGAGCATGTATGCTTCTGCTACTTGTTCTACATCAGACTTCTTCCGCAAACGGCGAAACGCTTTGACTCGGTGAGTTTCGCGGCATTCCGACTTCGATGCCCCGGTTGCCGAAATTCAGTTGCCTTTGAATTTCGGGTGATCCCTCTTGAGCATGTATGCTTCTGCTACTTGTTCTACATCAGACTTCTTCCGCAAACGGCGAAACGCTTTGACTCGGTGAGTTTCGCGGCATTCCGACTTCGATGCCCCGGTTGCCGAAATTCAGTTGCCTTTGAATTTCGGGTGATCCCTCTTGAGCATGTATGCTTCTGCTACTTGTTCTACATCAGACTTTCTTCCGCAAACGGCGAAACGCTTTGACTCGGTGAGTTTCGCGGCATTCCGACTTCGATGCCCCGGTTGCCGAAATTCAGTTGCCTTTGAATTTCGGGTGATCCCTCTTGAGCATGTATGCTTCTGCTACTTGTTCTACATCAGACTTCTTCCGCAAACGGCGAAACGCTTTGACTCGGTGAGTTTCGCGGCATTCCGACTTCGATGCCCCGGTTGCCGAAATTCAGTTGCCTTTGAATTTCGGGTGATCCCTCTTGAGCATGTATGCTTCTGCTACTTGTTCTACATCAGACTTCTTCCGCAAACGGCGAAACGCTTTGACTCGGTGAGTTTCGCGGCATTCCGACTTCGATGCCCCGGTTGCCGAAATTCAGTTGCCTTTGAATTTCGGGTGATCCCTCTTGAGCATGTATGCTTCTGCTACTTGTTCTACATCAGACTTCTTCCGCAAACGGCGAAACGCTTTGACTCGGTGAGTTTCGCGGCATTCCGACTTCGATGCCCCGGTTGCCGAAATTCAGTTGCCTTTGAATTTCGGGTGATCCCTCTTGAGCATGTATGCTTCTGCTACTTGTTCTACATCAGACTTCTTCCGCAAACGGCGAAACGCTTTGACTCGGTGAGTTTCGCGGCATTCCGACTTCGATGCCCCGGTTGCCGAAATTCAGTTGCCTTTGAATTTCGGGTGATCCCTCTTGAGCATGTATGCTTCTGCTACTTGTTCTACATCAGACTTCTTCCGCAAACGGCGAAACGCTTTGACTCGGTGAGTTTCGCGGCATTCCGACTTCGATGCCCCGGTTGCCGAAATTCAGTTGCCTTTGAATTTCGGGTGATCCCTCTTGAGCATGTATGCTTCTGCTACTTGTTCTACATCAGACTTCTTCCGCAAACGGCGAAACGCTTTGACTCGGTGAGTTTCGCGGCATTCCGACTTCGATGCCCCGGTTGCCGAAATTCAGTTGCCTTTGAATTTCGGGTGATCCCTCTTGAGCATGTATGCTTCTGCTACTTGTTCTACATCAGACTTTCTTCCGCAAACGGCGAAACGCTTTGACTCGGTGAGTTTCGCGGCATTCCGACTTCGATGCCCCGGTTGCCGAAATTCAGTTGCCTTTGAATTTCGGGTGATCCCTCTTGAGCATGTATGCTTCTGCTACTTGTTCTACATCAGACTTTCTTCCGCAAACGGCGAAACGCTTTGACTCGGTGAGTTTCGCGGCATTCCGACTTCGATGCCCCGGTTGCCGAAATTCAGTTGCCTTTGAATTTCGGGTGATCCCTCTTGAGCATGTATGCTTCTGCTACTTGTTCTACATCAGACTTCTTCCGCAAACGGCGAAACGCTTTGACTCGGTGAGTTTCGCGGCATTCCGACTTCGATGCCCCGGTTGCCGAAATTCAGTTGCCTTTGAATTTCGGGTGATCCCTCTTGAGCATGTATGCTTCTGCTACTTGTTCTACATCAGACTTCTTCCGCAAACGGCGAAACGCTTTGACTCGGTGAGTTTCGCGGCATTCCGACTTCGATGCCCCGGTTGCCGAAATTCAGTTGCCTTTGAATTTCGGGTGATCCCTCTTGAGCATGTATGCTTCTGCTACTTGTTCTACATCAGACTTCTTCCGCAAACGGCGAAACGCTTTGACTCGGTGAGTTTCGCGGCATTCCGACTTCGATGCCCCGGTTGCCGAAATTCAGTTGCCTTTGAATTTCGGGTGATCCCTCTTGAGCATGTATGCTTCTGCTACTTGTTCTACATCAGACTTCTTCCGCAAACGGCGAAACGCTTTGACTCGGTGAGTTTCGCGGCATTCCGACTTCGATGCCCCGGTTGCCGAAATTCAGTTGCCTTTGAATTTCGGGTGATCCCTCTTGAGCATGTATGCTTCTGCTACTTGTTCTACATCAGACTTTCTTCCGCAAACGGCGAAACGCTTTGACTCGGTGAGTTTCGCGGCATTCCGACTTCGATGCCCCGGTTGCCGAAATTCAGTTGCCTTTGAATTTCGGGTGATCCCTCTTGAGCATGTATGCTTCTGCTACTTGTTCTACATCAGACTTCTTCCGCAAACGGCGAAACGCTTTGACTCGGTGAGTTTCGCGGCATTCCGACTTCGATGCCCCGGTTGCCGAAATTCAGTTGCCTTTGAATTTCGGGTGATCCCTCTTGAGCATGTATGCTTCTGCTACTTGTTCTACATCAGACTTCTTCCGCAAACGGCGAAACGCTTTGACTCGGTGAGTTTCGCGGCATTCCGACTTCGATGCCCCGGTTGCCGAAATTCAGTTGCCTTTGAATTTCGGGTGATCCCTCTTGAGCATGTATGCTTCTGCTACTTGTTCTACATCAGACTTCTTCCGCAAACGGCGAAACGCTTTGACTCGGTGAGTTTCGCGGCATTCCGACTTCGATGCCCCGGTTGCCGAAATTCAGTTGCCTTTGAATTTCGGGTGATCCCTCTTGAGCATGTATGCTTCTGCTACTTGTTCTACATCAGACTTTCTTCCGCAAACGGCGAAACGCTTTGACTCGGTGAGTTTCGCGGCATTCCGACTTCGATGCCCCGGTTGCCGAAATTCAGTTGCCTTTGAATTTCGGGTGATCCCTCTTGAGCATGTATGCTTCTGCTACTTGTTCTACATCAGACTTCTTCCGCAAACGGCGAAACGCTTTGACTCGGTGAGTTTCGCGGCATTCCGACTTCGATGCCCCGGTTGCCGAAATTCAGTTGCCTTTGAATTTCGGGTGATCCCTCTTGAGCATGTATGCTTCTGCTACTTGTTCTACATCAGACTTTCTTCCGCAAACGGCGAAACGCTTTGACTCGGTGAGTTTCGCGGCATTCCGACTTCGATGCCCCGGTTGCCGAAATTCAGTTGCCTTTGAATTTCGGGTGATCCCTCTTGAGCATGTATGCTTCTGCTACTTGTTCTACATCAGACTTTCTTCCGCAAACGGCGAAACGCTTTGACTCGGTGAGTTTCGCGGCATTCCGACTTCGATGCCCCGGTTGCCGAAATTCAGTTGCCTTTGAATTTCGGGTGATCCCTCTTGAGCATGTATGCTTCTGCTACTTGTTCTACATCAGACTTCTTCCGCAAACGGCGAAACGCTTTGACTCGGTGAGTTTCGCGGCATTCCGACTTCGATGCCCCGGTTGCCGAAATTCAGTTGCCTTTGAATTTCGGGTGATCCCTCTTGAGCATGTATGCTTCTGCTACTTGTTCTACATCAGACTTTCTTCCGCAAACGGCGAAACGCTTTGACTCGGTGAGTTTCGCGGCATTCCGACTTCGATGCCCCGGTTGCCGAAATTCAGTTGCCTTTGAATTTCGGGTGATCCCTCTTGAGCATGTATGCTTCTGCTACTTGTTCTACATCAGACTTCTTCCGCAAACGGCGAAACGCTTTGACTCGGTGAGTTTCGCGGCATTCCGACTTCGATGCCCCGGTTGCCGAAATTCAGTTGCCTTTGAATTTCGGGTGATCCCTCTTGAGCATGTATGCTTCTGCTACTTGTTCTACATCAGACTTCTTCCGCAAACGGCGAAACGCTTTGACTCGGTGAGTTTCGCGGCATTCCGACTTCGATGCCCCGGTTGCCGAAATTCAGTTGCCTTTGAATTTCGGGTGATCCCTCTTGAGCATGTATGCTTCTGCTACTTGTTCTACATCAGACTTCTTCCGCAAACGGCGAAACGCTTTGACTCGGTGAGTTTCGCGGCATTCCGACTTCGATGCCCCGGTTGCCGAAATTCAGTTGCCTTTGAATTTCGGGTGATCCCTCTTGAGCATGTATGCTTCTGCTACTTGTTCTACATCAGACTTTCTTCCGCAAACGGCGAAACGCTTTGACTCGGTGAGTTTCGCGGCATTCCGACTTCGATGCCCCGGTTGCCGAAATTCAGTTGCCTTTGAATTTCGGGTGATCCCTCTTGAGCATGTATGCTTCTGCTACTTGTTCTACATCAGACTTTCTTCCGCAAACGGCGAAACGCTTTGACTCGGTGAGTTTCGCGGCATTCCGACTTCGATGCCCCGGTTGCCGAAATTCAGTTGCCTTTGAATTTCGGGTGATCCCTCTTGAGCATGTATGCTTCTGCTACTTGTTCTACATCAGACTTTCTTCCGCAAACGGCGAAACGCTTTGACTCGGTGAGTTTCGCGGCATTCCGACTTCGATGCCCCGGTTGCCGAAATTCAGTTGCCTTTGAATTTCGGGTGATCCCTCTTGAGCATGTATGCTTCTGCTACTTGTTCTACATCAGACTTCTTCCGCAAACGGCGAAACGCTTTGACTCGGTGAGTTTCGCGGCATTCCGACTTCGATGCCCCGGTTGCCGAAATTCAGTTGCCTTTGAATTTCGGGTGATCCCTCTTGAGCATGTATGCTTCTGCTACTTGTTCTACATCAGACTTCTTCCGCAAACGGCGAAACGCTTTGACTCGGTGAGTTTCGCGGCATTCCGACTTCGATGCCCCGGTTGCCGAAATTCAGTTGCCTTTGAATTTCGGGTGATCCCTCTTGAGCATGTATGCTTCTGCTACTTGTTCTACATCAGACTTCTTCCGCAAACGGCGAAACGCTTTGACTCGGTGAGTTTCGCGGCATTCCGACTTCGATGCCCCGGTTGCCGAAATTCAGTTGCCTTTGAATTTCGGGTGATCCCTCTTGAGCATGTATGCTTCTGCTACTTGTTCTACATCAGACTTTCTTCCGCAAACGGCGAAACGCTTTGACTCGGTGAGTTTCGCGGCATTCCGACTTCGATGCCCCGGTTGCCGAAATTCAGTTGCCTTTGAATTTCGGGTGATCCCTCTTGAGCATGTATGCTTCTGCTACTTGTTCTACATCAGACTTTCTTCCGCAAACGGCGAAACGCTTTGACTCGGTGAGTTTCGCGGCATTCCGACTTCGATGCCCCGGTTGCCGAAATTCAGTTGCCTTTGAATTTCGGGTGATCCCTCTTGAGCATGTATGCTTCTGCTACTTGTTCTACATCAGACTTTCTTCCGCAAACGGCGAAACGCTTTGACTCGGTGAGTTTCGCGGCATTCCGACTTCGATGCCCCGGTTGCCGAAATTCAGTTGCCTTTGAATTTCGGGTGATCCCTCTTGAGCATGTATGCTTCTGCTACTTGTTCTACATCAGACTTCTTCCGCAAACGGCGAAACGCTTTGACTCGGTGAGTTTCGCGGCATTCCGACTTCGATGCCCCGGTTGCCGAAATTCAGTTGCCTTTGAATTTCGGGTGATCCCTCTTGAGCATGTATGCTTCTGCTACTTGTTCTACATCAGACTTCTTCCGCAAACGGCGAAACGCTTTGACTCGGTGAGTTTCGCGGCATTCCGACTTCGATGCCCCGGTTGCCGAAATTCAGTTGCCTTTGAATTTCGGGTGATCCCTCTTGAGCATGTATGCTTCTGCTACTTGTTCTACATCAGACTTTCTTCCGCAAACGGCGAAACGCTTTGACTCGGTGAGTTTCGCGGCATTCCGACTTCGATGCCCCGGTTGCCGAAATTCAGTTGCCTTTGAATTTCGGGTGATCCCTCTTGAGCATGTATGCTTCTGCTACTTGTTCTACATCAGACTTTCTTCCGCAAACGGCGAAACGCTTTGACTCGGTGAGTTTCGCGGCATTCCGACTTCGATGCCCCGGTTGCCGAAATTCAGTTGCCTTTGAATTTCGGGTGATCCCTCTTGAGCATGTATGCTTCTGCTACTTGTTCTACATCAGACTTCTTCCGCAAACGGCGAAACGCTTTGACTCGGTGAGTTTCGCGGCATTCCGACTTCGATGCCCCGGTTGCCGAAATTCAGTTGCCTTTGAATTTCGGGTGATCCCTCTTGAGCATGTATGCTTCTGCTACTTGTTCTACATCAGACTTTCTTCCGCAAACGGCGAAACGCTTTGACTCGGTGAGTTTCGCGGCATTCCGACTTCGATGCCCCGGTTGCCGAAATTCAGTTGCCTTTGAATTTCGGGTGATCCCTCTTGAGCATGTATGCTTCTGCTACTTGTTCTACATCAGACTTCTTCCGCAAACGGCGAAACGCTTTGACTCGGTGAGTTTCGCGGCATTCCGACTTCGATGCCCCGGTTGCCGAAATTCAGTTGCCTTTGAATTTCGGGTGATCCCTCTTGAGCATGTATGCTTCTGCTACTTGTTCTACATCAGACTTTCTTCCGCAAACGGCGAAACGCTTTGACTCGGTGAGTTTCGCGGCATTCCGACTTCGATGCCCCGGTTGCCGAAATTCAGTTGCCTTTGAATTTCGGGTGATCCCTCTTGAGCATGTATGCTTCTGCTACTTGTTCTACATCAGACTTTCTTCCGCAAACGGCGAAACGCTTTGACTCGGTGAGTTTCGCGGCATTCCGACTTCGATGCCCCGGTTGCCGAAATTCAGTTGCCTTTGAATTTCGGGTGATCCCTCTTGAGCATGTATGCTTCTGCTACTTGTTCTACATCAGACTTTCTTCCGCAAACGGCGAAACGCTTTGACTCGGTGAGTTTCGCGGCATTCCGACTTCGATGCCCCGGTTGCCGAAATTCAGTTGCCTTTGAATTTCGGGTGATCCCTCTTGAGCATGTATGCTTCTGCTACTTGTTCTACATCAGACTTTCTTCCGCAAACGGCGAAACGCTTTGACTCGGTGAGTTTCGCGGCATTCCGACTTCGATGCCCCGGTTGCCGAAATTCAGTTGCCTTTGAATTTCGGGTGATCCCTCTTGAGCATGTATGCTTCTGCTACTTGTTCTACATCAGACTTTCTTCCGCAAACGGCGAAACGCTTTGACTCGGTGAGTTTCGCGGCATTCCGACTTCGATGCCCCGGTTGCCGAAATTCAGTTGCCTTTGAATTTCGGGTGATCCCTCTTGAGCATGTATGCTTCTGCTACTTGTTCTACATCAGACTTTCTTCCGCAAACGGCGAAACGCTTTGACTCGGTGAGTTTCGCGGCATTCCGACTTCGATGCCCCGGTTGCCGAAATTCAGTTGCCTTTGAATTTCGGGTGATCCCTCTTGAGCATGTATGCTTCTGCTACTTGTTCTACATCAGACTTTTCTTCCGCAAACGGCGAAACGCTTTGACTCGGTGAGTTTCGCGGCATTCCGACTTCGATGCCCCGGTTGCCGAAATTCAGTTGCCTTTGAATTTCGGGTGATCCCTCTTGAGCATGTATGCTTCTGCTACTTGTTCTACATCAGACTTCTTCCGCAAACGGCGAAACGCTTTGACTCGGTGAGTTTCGCGGCATTCCGACTTCGATGCCCCGGTTGCCGAAATTCAGTTGCCTTTGAATTTCGGGTGATCCCTCTTGAGCATGTATGCTTCTGCTACTTGTTCTACATCAGACTTTCTTCCGCAAACGGCGAAACGCTTTGACTCGGTGAGTTTCGCGGCATTCCGACTTCGATGCCCCGGTTGCCGAAATTCAGTTGCCTTTGAATTTCGGGTGATCCCTCTTGAGCATGTATGCTTCTGCTACTTGTTCTACATCAGACTTTCTTCCGCAAACGGCGAAACGCTTTGACTCGGTGAGTTTCGCGGCATTCCGACTTCGATGCCCCGGTTGCCGAAATTCAGTTGCCTTTGAATTTCGGGTGATCCCTCTTGAGCATGTATGCTTCTGCTACTTGTTCTACATCAGACTTCTTCCGCAAACGGCGAAACGCTTTGACTCGGTGAGTTTCGCGGCATTCCGACTTCGATGCCCCGGTTGCCGAAATTCAGTTGCCTTTGAATTTCGGGTGATCCCTCTTGAGCATGTATGCTTCTGCTACTTGTTCTACATCAGACTTCTTCCGCAAACGGCGAAACGCTTTGACTCGGTGAGTTTCGCGGCATTCCGACTTCGATGCCCCGGTTGCCGAAATTCAGTTGCCTTTGAATTTCGGGTGATCCCTCTTGAGCATGTATGCTTCTGCTACTTGTTCTACATCAGACTTTCTTCCGCAAACGGCGAAACGCTTTGACTCGGTGAGTTTCGCGGCATTCCGACTTCGATGCCCCGGTTGCCGAAATTCAGTTGCCTTTGAATTTCGGGTGATCCCTCTTGAGCATGTATGCTTCTGCTACTTGTTCTACATCAGACTTCTTCCGCAAACGGCGAAACGCTTTGACTCGGTGAGTTTCGCGGCATTCCGACTTCGATGCCCCGGTTGCCGAAATTCAGTTGCCTTTGAATTTCGGGTGATCCCTCTTGAGCATGTATGCTTCTGCTACTTGTTCTACATCAGACTTTCTTCCGCAAACGGCGAAACGCTTTGACTCGGTGAGTTTCGCGGCATTCCGACTTCGATGCCCCGGTTGCCGAAATTCAGTTGCCTTTGAATTTCGGGTGATCCCTCTTGAGCATGTATGCTTCTGCTACTTGTTCTACATCAGACTTTCTTCCGCAAACGGCGAAACGCTTTGACTCGGTGAGTTTCGCGGCATTCCGACTTCGATGCCCCGGTTGCCGAAATTCAGTTGCCTTTGAATTTCGGGTGATCCCTCTTGAGCATGTATGCTTCTGCTACTTGTTCTACATCAGACTTTCTTCCGCAAACGGCGAAACGCTTTGACTCGGTGAGTTTCGCGGCATTCCGACTTCGATGCCCCGGTTGCCGAAATTCAGTTGCCTTTGAATTTCGGGTGATCCCTCTTGAGCATGTATGCTTCTGCTACTTGTTCTACATCAGACTTCTTCCGCAAACGGCGAAACGCTTTGACTCGGTGAGTTTCGCGGCATTCCGACTTCGATGCCCCGGTTGCCGAAATTCAGTTGCCTTTGAATTTCGGGTGATCCCTCTTGAGCATGTATGCTTCTGCTACTTGTTCTACATCAGACTTCTTCCGCAAACGGCGAAACGCTTTGACTCGGTGAGTTTCGCGGCATTCCGACTTCGATGCCCCGGTTGCCGAAATTCAGTTGCCTTTGAATTTCGGGTGATCCCTCTTGAGCATGTATGCTTCTGCTACTTGTTCTACATCAGACTTCTTCCGCAAACGGCGAAACGCTTTGACTCGGTGAGTTTCGCGGCATTCCGACTTCGATGCCCCGGTTGCCGAAATTCAGTTGCCTTTGAATTTCGGGTGATCCCTCTTGAGCATGTATGCTTCTGCTACTTGTTCTACATCAGACTTTCTTCCGCAAACGGCGAAACGCTTTGACTCGGTGAGTTTCGCGGCATTCCGACTTCGATGCCCCGGTTGCCGAAATTCAGTTGCCTTTGAATTTCGGGTGATCCCTCTTGAGCATGTATGCTTCTGCTACTTGTTCTACATCAGACTTCTTCCGCAAACGGCGAAACGCTTTGACTCGGTGAGTTTCGCGGCATTCCGACTTCGATGCCCCGGTTGCCGAAATTCAGTTGCCTTTGAATTTCGGGTGATCCCTCTTGAGCATGTATGCTTCTGCTACTTGTTCTACATCAGACTTTCTTCCGCAAACGGCGAAACGCTTTGACTCGGTGAGTTTCGCGGCATTCCGACTTCGATGCCCCGGTTGCCGAAATTCAGTTGCCTTTGAATTTCGGGTGATCCCTCTTGAGCATGTATGCTTCTGCTACTTGTTCTACATCAGACTTCTTCCGCAAACGGCGAAACGCTTTGACTCGGTGAGTTTCGCGGCATTCCGACTTCGATGCCCCGGTTGCCGAAATTCAGTTGCCTTTGAATTTCGGGTGATCCCTCTTGAGCATGTATGCTTCTGCTACTTGTTCTACATCAGACTTTCTTCCGCAAACGGCGAAACGCTTTGACTCGGTGAGTTTCGCGGCATTCCGACTTCGATGCCCCGGTTGCCGAAATTCAGTTGCCTTTGAATTTCGGGTGATCCCTCTTGAGCATGTATGCTTCTGCTACTTGTTCTACATCAGACTTTCTTCCGCAAACGGCGAAACGCTTTGACTCGGTGAGTTTCGCGGCATTCCGACTTCGATGCCCCGGTTGCCGAAATTCAGTTGCCTTTGAATTTCGGGTGATCCCTCTTGAGCATGTATGCTTCTGCTACTTGTTCTACATCAGACTTTCTTCCGCAAACGGCGAAACGCTTTGACTCGGTGAGTTTCGCGGCATTCCGACTTCGATGCCCCGGTTGCCGAAATTCAGTTGCCTTTGAATTTCGGGTGATCCCTCTTGAGCATGTATGCTTCTGCTACTTGTTCTACATCAGACTTTCTTCCGCAAACGGCGAAACGCTTTGACTCGGTGAGTTTCGCGGCATTCCGACTTCGATGCCCCGGTTGCCGAAATTCAGTTGCCTTTGAATTTCGGGTGATCCCTCTTGAGCATGTATGCTTCTGCTACTTGTTCTACATCAGACTTTCTTCCGCAAACGGCGAAACGCTTTGACTCGGTGAGTTTCGCGGCATTCCGACTTCGATGCCCCGGTTGCCGAAATTCAGTTGCCTTTGAATTTCGGGTGATCCCTCTTGAGCATGTATGCTTCTGCTACTTGTTCTACATCAGACTTCTTCCGCAAACGGCGAAACGCTTTGACTCGGTGAGTTTCGCGGCATTCCGACTTCGATGCCCCGGTTGCCGAAATTCAGTTGCCTTTGAATTTCGGGTGATCCCTCTTGAGCATGTATGCTTCTGCTACTTGTTCTACATCAGACTTTCTTCCGCAAACGGCGAAACGCTTTGACTCGGTGAGTTTCGCGGCATTCCGACTTCGATGCCCCGGTTGCCGAAATTCAGTTGCCTTTGAATTTCGGGTGATCCCTCTTGAGCATGTATGCTTCTGCTACTTGTTCTACATCAGACTTCTTCCGCAAACGGCGAAACGCTTTGACTCGGTGAGTTTCGCGGCATTCCGACTTCGATGCCCCGGTTGCCGAAATTCAGTTGCCTTTGAATTTCGGGTGATCCCTCTTGAGCATGTATGCTTCTGCTACTTGTTCTACATCAGACTTTCTTCCGCAAACGGCGAAACGCTTTGACTCGGTGAGTTTCGCGGCATTCCGACTTCGATGCCCCGGTTGCCGAAATTCAGTTGCCTTTGAATTTCGGGTGATCCCTCTTGAGCATGTATGCTTCTGCTACTTGTTCTACATCAGACTTCTTCCGCAAACGGCGAAACGCTTTGACTCGGTGAGTTTCGCGGCATTCCGACTTCGATGCCCCGGTTGCCGAAATTCAGTTGCCTTTGAATTTCGGGTGATCCCTCTTGAGCATGTATGCTTCTGCTACTTGTTCTACATCAGACTTCTTCCGCAAACGGCGAAACGCTTTGACTCGGTGAGTTTCGCGGCATTCCGACTTCGATGCCCCGGTTGCCGAAATTCAGTTGCCTTTGAATTTCGGGTGATCCCTCTTGAGCATGTATGCTTCTGCTACTTGTTCTACATCAGACTTTCTTCCGCAAACGGCGAAACGCTTTGACTCGGTGAGTTTCGCGGCATTCCGACTTCGATGCCCCGGTTGCCGAAATTCAGTTGCCTTTGAATTTCGGGTGATCCCTCTTGAGCATGTATGCTTCTGCTACTTGTTCTACATCAGACTTTCTTCCGCAAACGGCGAAACGCTTTGACTCGGTGAGTTTCGCGGCATTCCGACTTCGATGCCCCGGTTGCCGAAATTCAGTTGCCTTTGAATTTCGGGTGATCCCTCTTGAGCATGTATGCTTCTGCTACTTGTTCTACATCAGACTTTCTTCCGCAAACGGCGAAACGCTTTGACTCGGTGAGTTTCGCGGCATTCCGACTTCGATGCCCCGGTTGCCGAAATTCAGTTGCCTTTGAATTTCGGGTGATCCCTCTTGAGCATGTATGCTTCTGCTACTTGTTCTACATCAGACTTTCTTCCGCAAACGGCGAAACGCTTTGACTCGGTGAGTTTCGCGGCATTCCGACTTCGATGCCCCGGTTGCCGAAATTCAGTTGCCTTTGAATTTCGGGTGATCCCTCTTGAGCATGTATGCTTCTGCTACTTGTTCTACATCAGACTTTCTTCCGCAAACGGCGAAACGCTTTGACTCGGTGAGTTTCGCGGCATTCCGACTTCGATGCCCCGGTTGCCGAAATTCAGTTGCCTTTGAATTTCGGGTGATCCCTCTTGAGCATGTATGCTTCTGCTACTTGTTCTACATCAGACTTTCTTCCGCAAACGGCGAAACGCTTTGACTCGGTGAGTTTCGCGGCATTCCGACTTCGATGCCCCGGTTGCCGAAATTCAGTTGCCTTTGAATTTCGGGTGATCCCTCTTGAGCATGTATGCTTCTGCTACTTGTTCTACATCAGACTTTCTTCCGCAAACGGCGAAACGCTTTGACTCGGTGAGTTTCGCGGCATTCCGACTTCGATGCCCCGGTTGCCGAAATTCAGTTGCCTTTGAATTTCGGGTGATCCCTCTTGAGCATGTATGCTTCTGCTACTTGTTCTACATCAGACTTTCTTCCGCAAACGGCGAAACGCTTTGACTCGGTGAGTTTCGCGGCATTCCGACTTCGATGCCCCGGTTGCCGAAATTCAGTTGCCTTTGAATTTCGGGTGATCCCTCTTGAGCATGTATGCTTCTGCTACTTGTTCTACATCAGACTTCTTCCGCAAACGGCGAAACGCTTTGACTCGGTGAGTTTCGCGGCATTCCGACTTCGATGCCCCGGTTGCCGAAATTCAGTTGCCTTTGAATTTCGGGTGATCCCTCTTGAGCATGTATGCTTCTGCTACTTGTTCTACATCAGACTTTCTTCCGCAAACGGCGAAACGCTTTGACTCGGTGAGTTTCGCGGCATTCCGACTTCGATGCCCCGGTTGCCGAAATTCAGTTGCCTTTGAATTTCGGGTGATCCCTCTTGAGCATGTATGCTTCTGCTACTTGTTCTACATCAGACTTTCTTCCGCAAACGGCGAAACGCTTTGACTCGGTGAGTTTCGCGGCATTCCGACTTCGATGCCCCGGTTGCCGAAATTCAGTTGCCTTTGAATTTCGGGTGATCCCTCTTGAGCATGTATGCTTCTGCTACTTGTTCTACATCAGACTTCTTCCGCAAACGGCGAAACGCTTTGACTCGGTGAGTTTCGCGGCATTCCGACTTCGATGCCCCGGTTGCCGAAATTCAGTTGCCTTTGAATTTCGGGTGATCCCTCTTGAGCATGTATGCTTCTGCTACTTGTTCTACATCAGACTTTCTTCCGCAAACGGCGAAACGCTTTGACTCGGTGAGTTTCGCGGCATTCCGACTTCGATGCCCCGGTTGCCGAAATTCAGTTGCCTTTGAATTTCGGGTGATCCCTCTTGAGCATGTATGCTTCTGCTACTTGTTCTACATCAGACTTTCTTCCGCAAACGGCGAAACGCTTTGACTCGGTGAGTTTCGCGGCATTCCGACTTCGATGCCCCGGTTGCCGAAATTCAGTTGCCTTTGAATTTCGGGTGATCCCTCTTGAGCATGTATGCTTCTGCTACTTGTTCTACATCAGACTTCTTCCGCAAACGGCGAAACGCTTTGACTCGGTGAGTTTCGCGGCATTCCGACTTCGATGCCCCGGTTGCCGAAATTCAGTTGCCTTTGAATTTCGGGTGATCCCTCTTGAGCATGTATGCTTCTGCTACTTGTTCTACATCAGACTTCTTCCGCAAACGGCGAAACGCTTTGACTCGGTGAGTTTCGCGGCATTCCGACTTCGATGCCCCGGTTGCCGAAATTCAGTTGCCTTTGAATTTCGGGTGATCCCTCTTGAGCATGTATGCTTCTGCTACTTGTTCTACATCAGACTTCTTCCGCAAACGGCGAAACGCTTTGACTCGGTGAGTTTCGCGGCATTCCGACTTCGATGCCCCGGTTGCCGAAATTCAGTTGCCTTTGAATTTCGGGTGATCCCTCTTGAGCATGTATGCTTCTGCTACTTGTTCTACATCAGACTTCTTCCGCAAACGGCGAAACGCTTTGACTCGGTGAGTTTCGCGGCATTCCGACTTCGATGCCCCGGTTGCCGAAATTCAGTTGCCTTTGAATTTCGGGTGATCCCTCTTGAGCATGTATGCTTCTGCTACTTGTTCTACATCAGACTTCTTCCGCAAACGGCGAAACGCTTTGACTCGGTGAGTTTCGCGGCATTCCGACTTCGATGCCCCGGTTGCCGAAATTCAGTTGCCTTTGAATTTCGGGTGATCCCTCTTGAGCATGTATGCTTCTGCTACTTGTTCTACATCAGACTTCTTCCGCAAACGGCGAAACGCTTTGACTCGGTGAGTTTCGCGGCATTCCGACTTCGATGCCCCGGTTGCCGAAATTCAGTTGCCTTTGAATTTCGGGTGATCCCTCTTGAGCATGTATGCTTCTGCTACTTGTTCTACATCAGACTTTCTTCCGCAAACGGCGAAACGCTTTGACTCGGTGAGTTTCGCGGCATTCCGACTTCGATGCCCCGGTTGCCGAAATTCAGTTGCCTTTGAATTTCGGGTGATCCCTCTTGAGCATGTATGCTTCTGCTACTTGTTCTACATCAGACTTCTTCCGCAAACGGCGAAACGCTTTGACTCGGTGAGTTTCGCGGCATTCCGACTTCGATGCCCCGGTTGCCGAAATTCAGTTGCCTTTGAATTTCGGGTGATCCCTCTTGAGCATGTATGCTTCTGCTACTTGTTCTACATCAGACTTTCTTCCGCAAACGGCGAAACGCTTTGACTCGGTGAGTTTCGCGGCATTCCGACTTCGATGCCCCGGTTGCCGAAATTCAGTTGCCTTTGAATTTCGGGTGATCCCTCTTGAGCATGTATGCTTCTGCTACTTGTTCTACATCAGACTTTCTTCCGCAAACGGCGAAACGCTTTGACTCGGTGAGTTTCGCGGCATTCCGACTTCGATGCCCCGGTTGCCGAAATTCAGTTGCCTTTGAATTTCGGGTGATCCCTCTTGAGCATGTATGCTTCTGCTACTTGTTCTACATCAGACTTTCTTCCGCAAACGGCGAAACGCTTTGACTCGGTGAGTTTCGCGGCATTCCGACTTCGATGCCCCGGTTGCCGAAATTCAGTTGCCTTTGAATTTCGGGTGATCCCTCTTGAGCATGTATGCTTCTGCTACTTGTTCTACATCAGACTTTCTTCCGCAAACGGCGAAACGCTTTGACTCGGTGAGTTTCGCGGCATTCCGACTTCGATGCCCCGGTTGCCGAAATTCAGTTGCCTTTGAATTTCGGGTGATCCCTCTTGAGCATGTATGCTTCTGCTACTTGTTCTACATCAGACTTTCTTCCGCAAACGGCGAAACGCTTTGACTCGGTGAGTTTCGCGGCATTCCGACTTCGATGCCCCGGTTGCCGAAATTCAGTTGCCTTTGAATTTCGGGTGATCCCTCTTGAGCATGTATGCTTCTGCTACTTGTTCTACATCAGACTTTCTTCCGCAAACGGCGAAACGCTTTGACTCGGTGAGTTTCGCGGCATTCCGACTTCGATGCCCCGGTTGCCGAAATTCAGTTGCCTTTGAATTTCGGGTGATCCCTCTTGAGCATGTATGCTTCTGCTACTTGTTCTACATCAGACTTCTTCCGCAAACGGCGAAACGCTTTGACTCGGTGAGTTTCGCGGCATTCCGACTTCGATGCCCCGGTTGCCGAAATTCAGTTGCCTTTGAATTTCGGGTGATCCCTCTTGAGCATGTATGCTTCTGCTACTTGTTCTACATCAGACTTTCTTCCGCAAACGGCGAAACGCTTTGACTCGGTGAGTTTCGCGGCATTCCGACTTCGATGCCCCGGTTGCCGAAATTCAGTTGCCTTTGAATTTCGGGTGATCCCTCTTGAGCATGTATGCTTCTGCTACTTGTTCTACATCAGACTTTCTTCCGCAAACGGCGAAACGCTTTGACTCGGTGAGTTTCGCGGCATTCCGACTTCGATGCCCCGGTTGCCGAAATTCAGTTGCCTTTGAATTTCGGGTGATCCCTCTTGAGCATGTATGCTTCTGCTACTTGTTCTACATCAGACTTCTTCCGCAAACGGCGAAACGCTTTGACTCGGTGAGTTTCGCGGCATTCCGACTTCGATGCCCCGGTTGCCGAAATTCAGTTGCCTTTGAATTTCGGGTGATCCCTCTTGAGCATGTATGCTTCTGCTACTTGTTCTACATCAGACTTTCTTCCGCAAACGGCGAAACGCTTTGACTCGGTGAGTTTCGCGGCATTCCGACTTCGATGCCCCGGTTGCCGAAATTCAGTTGCCTTTGAATTTCGGGTGATCCCTCTTGAGCATGTATGCTTCTGCTACTTGTTCTACATCAGACTTTCTTCCGCAAACGGCGAAACGCTTTGACTCGGTGAGTTTCGCGGCATTCCGACTTCGATGCCCCGGTTGCCGAAATTCAGTTGCCTTTGAATTTCGGGTGATCCCTCTTGAGCATGTATGCTTCTGCTACTTGTTCTACATCAGACTTCTTCCGCAAACGGCGAAACGCTTTGACTCGGTGAGTTTCGCGGCATTCCGACTTCGATGCCCCGGTTGCCGAAATTCAGTTGCCTTTGAATTTCGGGTGATCCCTCTTGAGCATGTATGCTTCTGCTACTTGTTCTACATCAGACTTTCTTCCGCAAACGGCGAAACGCTTTGACTCGGTGAGTTTCGCGGCATTCCGACTTCGATGCCCCGGTTGCCGAAATTCAGTTGCCTTTGAATTTCGGGTGATCCCTCTTGAGCATGTATGCTTCTGCTACTTGTTCTACATCAGACTTTCTTCCGCAAACGGCGAAACGCTTTGACTCGGTGAGTTTCGCGGCATTCCGACTTCGATGCCCCGGTTGCCGAAATTCAGTTGCCTTTGAATTTCGGGTGATCCCTCTTGAGCATGTATGCTTCTGCTACTTGTTCTACATCAGACTTCTTCCGCAAACGGCGAAACGCTTTGACTCGGTGAGTTTCGCGGCATTCCGACTTCGATGCCCCGGTTGCCGAAATTCAGTTGCCTTTGAATTTCGGGTGATCCCTCTTGAGCATGTATGCTTCTGCTACTTGTTCTACATCAGACTTTCTTCCGCAAACGGCGAAACGCTTTGACTCGGTGAGTTTCGCGGCATTCCGACTTCGATGCCCCGGTTGCCGAAATTCAGTTGCCTTTGAATTTCGGGTGATCCCTCTTGAGCATGTATGCTTCTGCTACTTGTTCTACATCAGACTTTCTTCCGCAAACGGCGAAACGCTTTGACTCGGTGAGTTTCGCGGCATTCCGACTTCGATGCCCCGGTTGCCGAAATTCAGTTGCCTTTGAATTTCGGGTGATCCCTCTTGAGCATGTATGCTTCTGCTACTTGTTCTACATCAGACTTTCTTCCGCAAACGGCGAAACGCTTTGACTCGGTGAGTTTCGCGGCATTCCGACTTCGATGCCCCGGTTGCCGAAATTCAGTTGCCTTTGAATTTCGGGTGATCCCTCTTGAGCATGTATGCTTCTGCTACTTGTTCTACATCAGACTTTCTTCCGCAAACGGCGAAACGCTTTGACTCGGTGAGTTTCGCGGCATTCCGACTTCGATGCCCCGGTTGCCGAAATTCAGTTGCCTTTGAATTTCGGGTGATCCCTCTTGAGCATGTATGCTTCTGCTACTTGTTCTACATCAGACTTCTTCCGCAAACGGCGAAACGCTTTGACTCGGTGAGTTTCGCGGCATTCCGACTTCGATGCCCCGGTTGCCGAAATTCAGTTGCCTTTGAATTTCGGGTGATCCCTCTTGAGCATGTATGCTTCTGCTACTTGTTCTACATCAGACTTTCTTCCGCAAACGGCGAAACGCTTTGACTCGGTGAGTTTCGCGGCATTCCGACTTCGATGCCCCGGTTGCCGAAATTCAGTTGCCTTTGAATTTCGGGTGATCCCTCTTGAGCATGTATGCTTCTGCTACTTGTTCTACATCAGACTTTCTTCCGCAAACGGCGAAACGCTTTGACTCGGTGAGTTTCGCGGCATTCCGACTTCGATGCCCCGGTTGCCGAAATTCAGTTGCCTTTGAATTTCGGGTGATCCCTCTTGAGCATGTATGCTTCTGCTACTTGTTCTACATCAGACTTCTTCCGCAAACGGCGAAACGCTTTGACTCGGTGAGTTTCGCGGCATTCCGACTTCGATGCCCCGGTTGCCGAAATTCAGTTGCCTTTGAATTTCGGGTGATCCCTCTTGAGCATGTATGCTTCTGCTACTTGTTCTACATCAGACTTCTTCCGCAAACGGCGAAACGCTTTGACTCGGTGAGTTTCGCGGCATTCCGACTTCGATGCCCCGGTTGCCGAAATTCAGTTGCCTTTGAATTTCGGGTGATCCCTCTTGAGCATGTATGCTTCTGCTACTTGTTCTACATCAGACTTCTTCCGCAAACGGCGAAACGCTTTGACTCGGTGAGTTTCGCGGCATTCCGACTTCGATGCCCCGGTTGCCGAAATTCAGTTGCCTTTGAATTTCGGGTGATCCCTCTTGAGCATGTATGCTTCTGCTACTTGTTCTACATCAGACTTTCTTCCGCAAACGGCGAAACGCTTTGACTCGGTGAGTTTCGCGGCATTCCGACTTCGATGCCCCGGTTGCCGAAATTCAGTTGCCTTTGAATTTCGGGTGATCCCTCTTGAGCATGTATGCTTCTGCTACTTGTTCTACATCAGACTTCTTCCGCAAACGGCGAAACGCTTTGACTCGGTGAGTTTCGCGGCATTCCGACTTCGATGCCCCGGTTGCCGAAATTCAGTTGCCTTTGAATTTCGGGTGATCCCTCTTGAGCATGTATGCTTCTGCTACTTGTTCTACATCAGACTTTCTTCCGCAAACGGCGAAACGCTTTGACTCGGTGAGTTTCGCGGCATTCCGACTTCGATGCCCCGGTTGCCGAAATTCAGTTGCCTTTGAATTTCGGGTGATCCCTCTTGAGCATGTATGCTTCTGCTACTTGTTCTACATCAGACTTCTTCCGCAAACGGCGAAACGCTTTGACTCGGTGAGTTTCGCGGCATTCCGACTTCGATGCCCCGGTTGCCGAAATTCAGTTGCCTTTGAATTTCGGGTGATCCCTCTTGAGCATGTATGCTTCTGCTACTTGTTCTACATCAGACTTCTTCCGCAAACGGCGAAACGCTTTGACTCGGTGAGTTTCGCGGCATTCCGACTTCGATGCCCCGGTTGCCGAAATTCAGTTGCCTTTGAATTTCGGGTGATCCCTCTTGAGCATGTATGCTTCTGCTACTTGTTCTACATCAGACTTTCTTCCGCAAACGGCGAAACGCTTTGACTCGGTGAGTTTCGCGGCATTCCGACTTCGATGCCCCGGTTGCCGAAATTCAGTTGCCTTTGAATTTCGGGTGATCCCTCTTGAGCATGTATGCTTCTGCTACTTGTTCTACATCAGACTTTCTTCCGCAAACGGCGAAACGCTTTGACTCGGTGAGTTTCGCGGCATTCCGACTTCGATGCCCCGGTTGCCGAAATTCAGTTGCCTTTGAATTTCGGGTGATCCCTCTTGAGCATGTATGCTTCTGCTACTTGTTCTACATCAGACTTTCTTCCGCAAACGGCGAAACGCTTTGACTCGGTGAGTTTCGCGGCATTCCGACTTCGATGCCCCGGTTGCCGAAATTCAGTTGCCTTTGAATTTCGGGTGATCCCTCTTGAGCATGTATGCTTCTGCTACTTGTTCTACATCAGACTTTCTTCCGCAAACGGCGAAACGCTTTGACTCGGTGAGTTTCGCGGCATTCCGACTTCGATGCCCCGGTTGCCGAAATTCAGTTGCCTTTGAATTTCGGGTGATCCCTCTTGAGCATGTATGCTTCTGCTACTTGTTCTACATCAGACTTTCTTCCGCAAACGGCGAAACGCTTTGACTCGGTGAGTTTCGCGGCATTCCGACTTCGATGCCCCGGTTGCCGAAATTCAGTTGCCTTTGAATTTCGGGTGATCCCTCTTGAGCATGTATGCTTCTGCTACTTGTTCTACATCAGACTTTCTTCCGCAAACGGCGAAACGCTTTGACTCGGTGAGTTTCGCGGCATTCCGACTTCGATGCCCCGGTTGCCGAAATTCAGTTGCCTTTGAATTTCGGGTGATCCCTCTTGAGCATGTATGCTTCTGCTACTTGTTCTACATCAGACTTTCTTCCGCAAACGGCGAAACGCTTTGACTCGGTGAGTTTCGCGGCATTCCGACTTCGATGCCCCGGTTGCCGAAATTCAGTTGCCTTTGAATTTCGGGTGATCCCTCTTGAGCATGTATGCTTCTGCTACTTGTTCTACATCAGACTTTCTTCCGCAAACGGCGAAACGCTTTGACTCGGTGAGTTTCGCGGCATTCCGACTTCGATGCCCCGGTTGCCGAAATTCAGTTGCCTTTGAATTTCGGGTGATCCCTCTTGAGCATGTATGCTTCTGCTACTTGTTCTACATCAGACTTTCTTCCGCAAACGGCGAAACGCTTTGACTCGGTGAGTTTCGCGGCATTCCGACTTCGATGCCCCGGTTGCCGAAATTCAGTTGCCTTTGAATTTCGGGTGATCCCTCTTGAGCATGTATGCTTCTGCTACTTGTTCTACATCAGACTTTCTTCCGCAAACGGCGAAACGCTTTGACTCGGTGAGTTTCGCGGCATTCCGACTTCGATGCCCCGGTTGCCGAAATTCAGTTGCCTTTGAATTTCGGGTGATCCCTCTTGAGCATGTATGCTTCTGCTACTTGTTCTACATCAGACTTTCTTCCGCAAACGGCGAAACGCTTTGACTCGGTGAGTTTCGCGGCATTCCGACTTCGATGCCCCGGTTGCCGAAATTCAGTTGCCTTTGAATTTCGGGTGATCCCTCTTGAGCATGTATGCTTCTGCTACTTGTTCTACATCAGACTTTCTTCCGCAAACGGCGAAACGCTTTGACTCGGTGAGTTTCGCGGCATTCCGACTTCGATGCCCCGGTTGCCGAAATTCAGTTGCCTTTGAATTTCGGGTGATCCCTCTTGAGCATGTATGCTTCTGCTACTTGTTCTACATCAGACTTCTTCCGCAAACGGCGAAACGCTTTGACTCGGTGAGTTTCGCGGCATTCCGACTTCGATGCCCCGGTTGCCGAAATTCAGTTGCCTTTGAATTTCGGGTGATCCCTCTTGAGCATGTATGCTTCTGCTACTTGTTCTACATCAGACTTCTTCCGCAAACGGCGAAACGCTTTGACTCGGTGAGTTTCGCGGCATTCCGACTTCGATGCCCCGGTTGCCGAAATTCAGTTGCCTTTGAATTTCGGGTGATCCCTCTTGAGCATGTATGCTTCTGCTACTTGTTCTACATCAGACTTTCTTCCGCAAACGGCGAAACGCTTTGACTCGGTGAGTTTCGCGGCATTCCGACTTCGATGCCCCGGTTGCCGAAATTCAGTTGCCTTTGAATTTCGGGTGATCCCTCTTGAGCATGTATGCTTCTGCTACTTGTTCTACATCAGACTTCTTCCGCAAACGGCGAAACGCTTTGACTCGGTGAGTTTCGCGGCATTCCGACTTCGATGCCCCGGTTGCCGAAATTCAGTTGCCTTTGAATTTCGGGTGATCCCTCTTGAGCATGTATGCTTCTGCTACTTGTTCTACATCAGACTTTCTTCCGCAAACGGCGAAACGCTTTGACTCGGTGAGTTTCGCGGCATTCCGACTTCGATGCCCCGGTTGCCGAAATTCAGTTGCCTTTGAATTTCGGGTGATCCCTCTTGAGCATGTATGCTTCTGCTACTTGTTCTACATCAGACTTCTTCCGCAAACGGCGAAACGCTTTGACTCGGTGAGTTTCGCGGCATTCCGACTTCGATGCCCCGGTTGCCGAAATTCAGTTGCCTTTGAATTTCGGGTGATCCCTCTTGAGCATGTATGCTTCTGCTACTTGTTCTACATCAGACTTTCTTCCGCAAACGGCGAAACGCTTTGACTCGGTGAGTTTCGCGGCATTCCGACTTCGATGCCCCGGTTGCCGAAATTCAGTTGCCTTTGAATTTCGGGTGATCCCTCTTGAGCATGTATGCTTCTGCTACTTGTTCTACATCAGACTTTCTTCCGCAAACGGCGAAACGCTTTGACTCGGTGAGTTTCGCGGCATTCCGACTTCGATGCCCCGGTTGCCGAAATTTCAGTTGCCTTTGATTTTCGGGTGATCCCTCTTGGAGCATGTCAGTTTCTGCTACTTGATCTACATCAAACTTATTCCGTAAATGCGAAACGCTTTGAGAGGTGAGTTTCGCGTCATTCCGACTACGACTGCCCTGGTTGCCCGAATTTCAGTTGTTGTTGAATTTCGGGTGATCCCTCCTGAGCATGTATGCTTCTGCTACTCATGTTTCTACATCCAGACTTTCTTTTCCCGCAAACGGCGAAACGCCTTTGACTCGTGTGCACTTTCGCGGCATTCCACCTTCGATGCCCCCGGTTGCCGAAATTCAGTTGCCTTCTGAATTTCGGTGTGATCCCTCTTGAGCATGTATGCTATCTGCTACTTGTTCTACATTAGACTTTTTCTCCGCAAACGGCGAAACGCTTTTGTACTTCGTGAGTTTCGCTGGCATTCCACCTTCGATGCCCCGGTTGCCTGAAATTCAGTTGCCTTTCAATTTCGGGTGATCCCTCTTTGAGCATGTATGGTTCTGCTACTTGTTCTACATCAGACTTTTCTTCCGCAAACCAGCGGAAAAACGCTTTGACTCGGTGAGTTTCGCTGCATTCCGACTTCGATGCCCCGGTTTGCTGAAATTCAAGTTGCCTTTGAATTTCGGGTGATCCCTCTTGAGCATGTATGCTTCTGCTACTTGTTCTACATCAGACTTCTTCCGCAAACGGCGAAACGCTTTGACTCGGTGAGTTTCGCGGCATTCCGACTTCGATGCCCCGTGTTGCCGAAATTCAGTTGCCTTTGAATTTGGGGTGATCCCTCTTGAGCATGTATGCTTCTGCTACTTGTTCTACATCAGACTTCTTCCGCAAACTGCGAAACGCTTTGACTCGGTGAGTTTCGCGGCATTCAGAATTCGATGCCCCGGTTGCCGAAATTCAGTTGCCTTTGAATTTCGGGTGATCCCTCTTGAGCATGTATGCTTCTGCTACTTGTTCTACATCAGACTTCCTTCCACAAACGGCGAAACGCTTTGACTCGGTGAGTTTCGCGGCATTCTGACTTCGATGCCCCGGGTGCCGAAATTTAGTTGCCTTTGAATTTCGGGTGTTCTACATCACACTTCCTTCCGCAAACAACGAAACGCTTTTACTCGATGAGTTTCGCGGCATTCCGACTTCAATGCCCTGGTTGCCGAAATTCAGTTGCCTTTGAATTTCGGGTGATCCCTCTTGAGCATGTATGCTTGTGTTACTTGTTCTCCATCAGACTTCTTCCGCAAATGGCCAAACGCTTTGACTCGGTGAGTTTCGTGGCATTCCGACTTCGATGCCCCGGTTGCCGAAATTCAATTGCCTTTGAATTTGGGTAGATCCCTCTTGAGCATGTATGCTTCTGCAACTTGTTCTGCATGAGACTTCTTCCGCAAACGCCGAAACGCTTTGACTCGGTGAGTTTCGCGGCATTCCGACTTTGATGCCCCGGTTGCCGAAATTCAGTTGCCTTTGAATTTCGGTTGATCCCTCTTGAGCATGTATGCTTCTGCAACTTGTTCTACATCAGACTTCCTTACGCAAACGCCGAAACGCTTTGACTCGGTGAGTTTCGCGGCATTCCGACTTTGATGCCCCGGTTGCCGAAATTCAGTTGCCTTTGAATTTCGGTTGATCCCTCTTGAGCATGTATGCTTCTGCAACTTGTTCTACATCAGACTTCTTCCGCAAACGGCGAAACGCTTTGACTTGGTGAGTTTCCCGGCATTCCGACTTCGATGCCCCGGTTGCCGAAATTCAGTTGCCTTTGAATTTCGGGTGATCCCTCTTGAGCATGTACGCTTCTGCTACTTATACTACTTCAGATTTTCTTCCGCAAACGGCGAAACGCTTTGACTCGGTGAGTTTCGCGGCATTCCGACTTCGATGTCCCGGTTGCCGAAATTCAGTTGCCTTTGAATTTCGGGTGATCCCTCTTGAGCATGTATGCTTCTGCTACTTGTTCTACATCAGACTTCTTCCGCAAACGGCGAAACGCTTTGACTCGGTGAGTTTCGCGGCATTCCGACTTCGATGTCCCGGTTGCCGAAATTCAGTTGCCTTTGAATTTCGGGTGATCCCTCTTGAGCATGTATGCTTCTGCTACTTGTTCTACATCAGACTTTCTTCCGCAAACGACGAAACGCTTTGACTCGGTCAGTTTCGTGGCATTCCAACTTCGATGCCCCGGTTGCCGATATTCGGTTGCCTTTGAATTTCGGGTGATCCCGCTTGACCATGTATGCTTCTGCTACTTGGTCTACATCAGACTTTCTTCCGCAAACGGCGAAACGCTTTGACTCGGTGAGTTTCGCGGCATTCCGACTTCGATGCCCGGTTGCCGAAAATCAGTTGCCTTTGAATTTCGGGTGATCCCTCTTGAGCATGTATGCTTCTGCTACTTGTTCTACATCAGACTTTCTTCCGCAAACGGCGAAACGCTTTGACTCGGTGAGTTTCGCGGCATTCCGACTTCGATGCCCCGGTTGCCGAAATTCAGTTGCCTTTGAATTTCGGGTGATCCCTCTTGAGCATGTATGCTTCTGCTACTTGTTCTACATCAGACTTTCTTCCGCAAACGGCGAAACGCTTTGACTCGGTGAGTTTCGCGGCATTCCGACTTCGATGCCCCGTTTGCCGAAATTGAGTTGCCTTTGAATTTCGGTGATCCCTCTTGAGCATGTATACTTCTGCTACTTGTTCCTCATCAGACTTCTTTCGCAAACGGCGAAACGCTTTGAATCGGTGAGTTTCGCGGCATTCCAACTTCGATGCCCCGGTTGCCGAAATTCAGTTGCCTTTGAATTTCGGGTGATCCGTCTTGAGCATGTATGCTTCTGCTACTTGTTCTGTATCAGATTTTCTTCCCCAAATGGCGAAACGCTTTGACTCGGTGAGTTTCGCGGCATTCCGACTTCGATTGCCCTGTTGTCAAAATTCAGTTGCCTTTGAATTTTGGGTGATCCCTCTTGAGCATGTATGTTTCTGCTACTTGTTCCACATCAGACTTCTTCCGCAAACGGCCAAACACTTTGAATCGGTGAGTTTCGCGGCATTCCGACTTCGATGCCCCGTTTGCTAAAATTGAGTTGCCTTTGAATTTCGGGTGATCCCTCTTGAGCATGTATGCTTCTGCTATTGTTCTACATCAGACTTTTTCCGCAAACGGCGAAACGCTTTGACTCGGTGAGTTTCGCGGCATTCCCGACTTCGATGCCCCGGTTGCCGAAATTCAGTTGCCTTTGAATTCGGGTGATCCCTCTTGAGCATGTATGCTTCTGCTACTTGTTCTACATCAGACTTCCTTCCGTAAACGGGGAAACGCTTTGACTCGATGAGTTTCGCGGCATTGCGATTTCGATGCCCCGGTTGCCGAAATTCAGTTGCCTTTGAATTTCGGGTGATCCCTCTTGAGCATGTATGCTTCTGCTACTTGTTCTACATCAGAATTTCTTCCACAAACGTCGAAACGCTTTGACTCGGTGAGTTTCGCGGCATTCCGACTTCGATGCCCGGTTGCCGAAATTCAGTTGCCTTTGAATTTCGGGTGATCCCTCTTGAGCATGTATGCCTCTGCTACTTGTTCTACTTCAGACATTCTTCCCCAACCGGCGAAACGCTATGACTCGGTGAGTTTCATGGCATTCCGACTTCGGTACCCCGGTTGCCGAAATTCAGTTGCCTTTGAATTTCGGGTGATCCCTCTTGAGCATGTATGCTTCTGCTACTTGTTCTACATCAGACTTTCTTCCGCAAAACGGCGAAACGCTTTGACTCGATGAGTTTCGCGGCATTCCGACTTCGATGCCCGGTTGCCGAAATTCAGTTGCCTTTGAATTTCGGGTGATCCCTCTTGAGCATGTATGCCTCTGCTACTTGTTCTACATCAGACTTTCTTCCACAAACGGTGAAACGCTATGACTCGGTGAGTTTCATGGCATTCCGACTTCGATGCCCCGGTTTGCCGAATTCAGTTGCCTTTGAATTTCGGGTGATCCCTCTTGAGCATGTATGCTTCTGCTACTTGTTCTACATCAGACTTTCTTCGCAAACGCGAAACGCTTTGACTCGGTGAGTTTCGCGGCATTCCGACTTCGATGCCGGTTGCCGAAATTCAGTTGCCTTTGAATTTCGGGTGATCCCTCTTGAGCATGTATGCTTCTGCTACTTGTTCTACATCAGACTTTCTTCCGCAAACGGCGAAACGCTTTGACTCGGTGAGTTTCGCGGCATTCCGACTTCGATGCCCCGGTTTGGCCGAAATTCAGTTGCCTTTGAATTTCGGGTGATCCCTCTTGAGCATGTTTGCTTCTGCTACTTGTTCTACATCAGACTTTCTTCCGCAAACGGAGAAACGCTTTGAGTCGGTGAGTTTCGCGGCATTCCAACTTCGATGCCCCGGTTGCCGAAATTCAGTTGCCTTTGGATTTTGGGTGATCACTCTTGAGCATGTGTGCTTCTGCTACTTGGTCTACATCAGACTTTCTTCCGCAAACAACGAAACGCTTTGACTTGGTGAGTTTCACGGCATTCCGACTTCGATGCCCCTGTTGCCGAAATTCAGTTGCCTTTGAATTTCGGGTGATCCCTCCTGAGCATGTACACTTCTGCTACTTGTTCTACATCAGACTTTCTTCCGCAAACGGCGAAACGCTTTGACTCGGTGAGTTTCGCGGCATTCCAACTTCGATGCCCCGGTTGCCGAAATTCAGTTGCCTTTGAATTTCGGGTGATCCCTCATGAGCATGTTTGCTTCTTCTACTTGTTCTACAGCAGACTTTGTTCCGCAAACGGCGAAATGCGGTGACTCGCGGAGTTTCGCGGCATTCCGACTTCGATGCCCCGGTTGCCGAAATTCAGTTGCCTTTGAATTTTGGGTGATCCCTCTTGAGCATGTATGCTTCTGCTACTTGTTCTACATCAGACTTTCTTCCGCAAACGGCGAAACGCTTTGACTCGGTGAGTTTCGCGGCATTCCGACTTCGATGCCCCGGTTGCCGAAATTCAGTTGCCTTTGAATTTCGGAGTGATCCCTCTTGAGCATGTATGCTTCTGCTACTTGTTCTACATCAGAGCTTTCTTCCGCAAACGGCGAAACGCTTTGACTCGGTGAGTTTCGCGGCATTCCGACTTCGATGCCCCGGTTGCCGAAATTCAGTTGCCTTTGAATTTCGGGTGATCCCTCTTGAGCATGTATGCTTCTGCTACTTGTTCTACATCAGACTTCCTTCCGCAAACAGCGAAACGCTTTGACTCGGTGAGTTTCAGCATTCCGACTTCGATGCCCTGGTTGCCGAAATTCAGTTGCCTCTTGAATTTCGGGTGATCCCTCTTGAGCATGTATGCTTTCTGCTACTTGTTCTACATCACACTTCCTTCCGCAAACGGCGAAACGCTTTGACTCGGTGAGTTCGCGGGCATTCCGACTTCGATGCCCCGGTTGCCGAAATTCAGTTGCCTTTGAATTTCGGGGGATCCCTCTTGAGCATGTATGCTTCTGCTACTTGTTCTACATCAGACTCTCTTCCGCAAACGGCATCAAAGGCTTTGACTCGGTGAGTTTCGCG
>CM055351.1:2480677-2504568 GCA_029228515.1 Populus alba x Populus x berolinensis | reverse complement strand
AACCGAGTCAAAGCGTTTCGCAATTTGCGGAAGGAAAGTTTGTGATGTAGAACAAGTAGCAGAAGCATACATGCTCAAGAGGGGATCACCCGAAATTCAAAGGCAACTGAATTTCGGCAACCTGGGCACGAAGTCGGAATCCCGCGAAACTCACCGAGTCAAAGCGTTTCGCCGTTTGCGGAAGAAAGTTTGATGTAGAACAAGTAGCAGAAGCATACATGCTCAAGAGGGATCACCCGAAATTCAAAGGCAACTGAATTTCGGCAACCGGGGCAACGAAGTCGGAATGCCGCGAAACTCACCGAGTCAAAGCGTTTCGCGTTTGCGAAGAAGTTGATGTAGAACAAGTAGCAGAAGCATACATGCTCAAGAGGGATCACCCGAAATTCAAAGGCAACTGAATTTCGGCAACCGGGGCAACGAAGTCGGAATGCCGCGAAACTCACCGAGTCAAACGTTTTGCACTTTGCGGAAGGAAGTTTGATGTAGAACAAGTAGCAGAGGCATACATGCTCAAGAGGGATCCCTCGAAATTCAAAGGCAACTGAATTTCGGCAACCGGGCCAACGAAGTCGGAATGCCGCGAAACTCTCTGAGTCATAGCGTTTCGCCGTTTGCGGAAGGAAGTCTGATGTAGAACAAGTAGCAGAGGCATACATGCTCAAGAGGGATCACCCAAAATTCAAAGGCAACTGAATTTCAGCAACCGGGGCATCGAAGACGGAATGCCGCGAAACTCACCGAGTCAAAGCGTTTCTACGTTTGCGGAAGAAAGTCTCCTGTAGAACAAGAAGCAGAAGCATACATGCTCAAGAGGGATCACCCAAAATTCAAAGGCAACTGAATTTCGGCAACCTGGGCATCGAAGTCGGAATCCCGCGAAACTCACCGAGTCAAAAGGTTTCGCCGTTTGCGGAAGAAAGTCTGATGTAGAACAAGTAGCAGAAGGATACATGCTCAAGAGGGATCTCCCGAAATTCAAAGGCAACTGAATTTCGGCAACCGGGGCATCGAAGTCGGAATGCCGCGAAACTCACCGAGTCAAAGCGTTTCGAAGTTTGCGGAAGGAAGTATGATGTAGAACAAGTAGCAGAAGCATACATGCTCAAGAGGGATCACTAGAAATTCAAAGGCAACTGAATTTCGGCAACCGGGGCATCGAAGTCGGAATGCCGCGAAACTCACCGAGTCAAAGCGTTTCGCCGTTTGCGGAAGAAAGTCTGATGTAGAACAAGTAGCAGAAGCATACATGCTCAAGAGGGATCACCCGAAATTCAAAGGCAACTGAATTTCGGCAACCGGGGCAACGAAGTCGGAATGCCGCGAAACTCACCGAGTCAAAGCGTTTCGCCTTTGCGGAAGGAAGTGTGATGTAGAACAAGTAGCAGAAGCATACATGCTCAAGAGGGATCACCCGAAATTCAAAGGCAACTGAATTTCGGCAACCGGGCATCGAAGTCGGAATGCCGCGAAACTCACCGAGTCAAAGCGTTTCGCCGTTTGCGAAGAGAAGTGTGATGTAGAACAAGTAGCAGAAGCATACATGCTCAAGAGGGATCACCCGAAATTCAAAGGCAACTGAATTTCGGCAACCGGGGCATCGAAGTCGAATGCCGCGAAACTCACCGAGTCAAAGCGTTTCGCCGTTTGCGGAAGAAAGTTGATGTAGAACAAGTAGCAGAAGCATACATGCTCAAGAGGGATCACCGAAATTCAAAGGCAACTGAATTTCGGCAACCGGGGCATCGAAGTCGGAATGCCGCGAAACTCACCGAGTCAAAGCGTTTCGCCGTTTGCGGAAGGAAGTCTGATGTAGAACAAGTAGCAGAAGCATACATGCTCAAGAGGGATCACCCGAAATTCAAAGGCAACTGAATTTCGGCAACGGGGCATCGAAGTCGGAATGCCGCGAAACTCACCGAGTCAAAGCGTTTCGCCGTTTGCGGAAGAAAGTCTGATGTAGAACAAGTAGCAGAAGCATACATGCTCAAGAGGGATCACCCGAAATTCAAAGGCAACTGAATTTCGGCAACCGGGGCATCGAAGTCGGAATGCCGCGAAACTCACCGAGTCAAAGCGTTTCGCCGTTTGCGGAAGAAGTCTGATGTAGAACAAGTAGCAGAAGCATACATGCTCAAGAGGGATCACCCGAAATTCAAAGGCAACTGAATTTCGGCAACCGGGGCATCGAAGTCGGAATGCCGCGAAACTCACCGAGTCAAAGCGTTTCGCTGTTTGCGGAAGAAGTCTGATGTAGAACAAGTAGCAGAAGCATACATGCTCAAGAGGGATCACCCGAAATTCAAAGGCAACTGAATTTCGGCAACGGGGCATCGAAGTCGGAATGCCGCGAAACTCACCGAGTCAAAGCGTTTCGCCGTTTGCGGAAGAAGTGTGATGTAGAACAAGTAGCAGAAGCATACATGCTCAAGAGGGATCACCCGAAATTCAAAGGCAACTGAATTTCGGCAACCGGGGCATCGAAGTCGGAATGCCGCGAAACTCACCGAGTCAAAGCGTTTCGCCGTTTGCGGAAGAAGTCTGATGTAGAACAAGTAGCAGAAGCATACATGCTCAAGAGGGATCACCCGAATTCAAAGGCAACTGAATTTCGGCAACCGGGGCATCGAAGTCGGAATGCCGCGAAACTCACCGAGTCAAAGCGTTTCGCCGTTTGCGGAAGAAGATGTATGATGTAGAACAAGTAGCAGAAGCATACATGCTCAAGAGGGATCACCCGAAATTCAAAGGCAACTGAATTTCGGCAACCGGGGCATCGAAGTCGGAATGCCGCGAAACTCACCGAGTCAAAGCGTTTCGGTTTGCGGAAGAAAGTCTGATGTAGAACAAGTAGCAGAAGCATACATGCTCAAGAGGATCACCCGAAATTCAAAGGCAACTGAATTTCGGCAACCGGGGCATCGAAGTCGGAATGCCGCGAAACTCACCGAGTCAAAGCGTTTCCCCGATTGCGGAAGGAAGTCTGATGTAGAACTAGTAGCAAAAGCATACATGGTCATGAGGGATCACCCAAAATTCAAAGGCAACTGAATTTCGGCAACCGGGGCAACGAAGTCGGAATGCCGCGAAACTCACCGAGTCAAAGCGTTTCGCCTTTGCGGAAGGAAGTCTGATGTAGAACAAGTAGCAGAAGCATACATGCTCAAGAGGGAACCCGAAATTCAAAGGCAACTGAATTTCGGCAACCGGGGCATCGAAGTCGGAATGCCGCGAACTCACCGAGTCAAAGCGTTTCGCCGTTTGCGGAAGGAAGTCTGATGTAGAACAAGTAGCAGAGCATACATGCTCAAGAGGGATCACCCGAAATTCAAAGGCAACTGAATTTCGGCAACCGGGGCATCGAAGTCGGAATGCCGCGAAACTCACCGAGTCAAAGCGTTTCGCCGTTTGCGGAAGGAAGTGTGATGTAGAACAAGTAGCAGAAGCATACATGCTCAAGAGGGATCACCGAAATTCAAAGGCAACTGAATTTCGGCAACCGGGGCATCGAAGTCGGAATGCCGCGAAACTCACCGAGTCAAAGCGTTTCGCCTTTGCGGAAGGAAGTGTGATGTAGAACAAGTAGCAGAAGCATACATGCTCAAGAGGGATCACCGAAATTCAAAGGCAACTGAATTTCGGCAACCGGGGCATCGAAGTCGGAATGCCGCGAAACTCACCGAGTCAAAGCGTTTCGCCGTTTGCGGAAGGAAGTCTGATGTAGAACAAGTAGCAGAAGCATACATGCTCAAGAGGGATCACCCGAAATTCAAAGGCAACTGAATTTCGGCAACGGGGCATCGAAGTCGGAATGCCGCGAAACTCACCGAGTCAAAGCGTTTCGCGTTTGCGGAAGAAAGTTGATGTAGAACAAGTAGCAGAAGCATACATGCTCAAGAGGGATCACCCGAAATTCAAAGGCAACTGAATTTCGGCAAACGGGGCATCGAAGTCGGAATGCCGCGAAACTCACCGAGTCAAAGCGTTTCGCCGTTTGCGGAAGAAGTCTGATGTAGAACAAGTAGCAGAAGCATACATGCTCAAGAGGGATCACCCGAAATTCAAAGGCAACTGAATTTCGGCAACCGGGGCATCGAAGTCGGAATGCCGCGAAACTCACCGAGTCAAAGCGTTTCGCCGTTTGCGGAAGAAAGTCTGATGTAGAACAAGTAGCAGAAGCATACATGCTCAAGAGGGATCACCCGAAATTCAAAGGCAACTGAATTTCGGCAACCGGGGCATCGAAGTCGGAATGCCGCGAAACTCACGAGTCAAAGCGTTTCGCCGTTTGCGGAAGAAAGTCTGATGTAGAACAAGTAGCAGAAGCATACATGCTCAAGAGGGATCACCCGAAATTCAAAGGCAACTGAATTTCGGCAACCGGGGCATCGAAGTCGGAATGCCGCGAAACTCACCGAGTCAAAGCGTTTCGCCGTTTGCGGAAGAAAGTTGATGTAGAACAAGTAGCAGAAGCATACATGCTCAAGAGGGATCACCCGAAATTCAAAGGCAACTGAATTTCGGCAACCGGGGCATCGAAGTCGGAATGCCGCGAAACTCACCGAGTCAAAGCGTTTCGCCGTTTGCGGAAGAAAGTTGATGTAGAACAAGTAGCAGAAGCATACATGCTCAAGAGGGATCACCAGAAATTCAAAGGCAACTGAATTTCGGCAACCGGGGCATCAAAGTCGGAATGCAGCGAAACTCACCGAGTCAAAGCGTTTCGTCGTTTGCGGAAGGAAGTATGATGTAGAACAAGTAGCTGAACCATACATGCTCAAGAGGGATCACCCGAAATTCAAAGGCAACTGAATTTCGGCAACCGGGGCATCAAAGTCGGAATGCCGCGAAACTCACCGAGTCAAAGCGTTTCGCCGTTTGCGGAAGAAGTGTGATGTAGAACACGTAGCAGAAGCATACATGCTCAAGAGGGATCACCCGAAATTCAAAGGCAACTGAATTTCGGCAACCGGGGCATCGAAGTCGGAATGCCGCGAAACTCACCGAGTCAAAGCGTTTCGCCGTTTGCGGAAGAAAGTTGATGTAGAACAAGTAGCAGAAGCATACATGCTCAAGAGGGATCACCCGAAATTCAAAGGCAACTGAATTTCGGCAACCGGGGCATCGAAGTCGGAATGCCGCGAAACTCACCGAGTCAAAGCGTTTCGCGTTTGCGGAAGAAGTCTGATGTAGAACAAGTAGCAGAAGCATACATGCTCAAGAGGGATCACCCGAAATTCAAAGGCAACTGAATTTCGGCAACCGGGCATCGAAGTCGGAATGCCGCGAAACTCACCGAGTCAAAGCGTTTCGCCGTTTGCGGAAGGAAGTCTGATGTAGAACAAGTAGCAGAAGCATACATGCTCAAGAGGGATCACCCGAAATTCAAAGGCAACTGAATTTCGGCAACGGGGCATCGAAGTCGGAATGCCGCGAAACTCACCGAGTCAAAGCGTTTCGCCGTTTGCGGAAGAAAGTCTGATGTAGAACAAGTAGCAGAAGCATACATGCTCAAGAGGGATCACCCGAAATTCAAAGGCAACTGAATTTCGGCAACCGGGGCATCGAAGTCGGAATGCCGCGAAACTCACCGAGTCAAAGCGTTTCGCCGTTTGCGGAAGAAGTCTGATGTAGAACAAGTAGCAGAAGCATACATGCTCAAGAGGGATCACCCGAAATTCAAAGGCAACTGAATTTCGGCAACGGGGCATCGAAGTCGGAATGCCGCGAAACTCACCGAGTCAAAGCGTTTCGCCGTTTGCGGAAGAAGTCTGATGTAGAACAAGTAGCAGAAGCATACATGCTCAAGAGGGATCACCCGAAATTCAAAGGCAACTGAATTTCGGCAACCGGGGCATCGAAGTCGGAATGCCGCGAAACTCACCGAGTCAAAGCGTTTCGCCGTTTGCGGAAGAAGTCTGATGTAGAACAAGTAGCAGAAGCATACATGCTCAAGAGGGATCACCCGAAATTCAAAGGCAACTGAATTTCGGCAACCGGGGCATCGAAGTCGGAATGCCGCGAAACTCACCGAGTCAAAGCGTTTCGCCGTTTGCGGAAGAAGAATGTCTGATGTAGAACAAGTAGCAGAAGCATACATGCTCAAGAGGGATCACCCGAAATTCAAAGGCAACTGAATTTCGGCAACCGGGCATCGAAGTCGGAATGCCGCGAAACTCACCGAGTCAAAGCGTTTCGCCGTTTGCGGAAGGAAGTCTGATGTAGAACAAGTAGCAGAAGCATACATGCTCAAGAGGGATCACCCGAAATTCAAAGGCAACTGAATTTCGGCAACCGGGGCATCGAAGTCGGAATGCCGCGAAACTCACCGAGTCAAAGCGTTTCGCCGTTTGCGGAAGAAGTCTGATGTAGAACAAGTAGCAGAAGCATACATGCTCAAGAGGGATCACCCGAAATTCAAAGGCAACTGAATTTCGGCAACCGGGGCATCGAAGTCGGAATGCCGCGAAACTCACCGAGTCAAAGCGTTTCGCCGTTTGCGGAAGAAGTTGATGTAGAACAAGTAGCAGAAGCATACATGCTCAAGAGGGATCACCCGAAATTCAAAGGCAACTGAATTTCGGCAACCGGGGCATCGAAGTCGGAATGCCGCGAAACTCACCGAGTCAAAGCGTTTCGCCGTTTGCGGAAGAAGTTGATGTAGAACAAGTAGCAGAAGCATACATGCTCAAGAGGGATCACCCGAAATTCAAAGGCAACTGAATTTCGGCAAACGGGGCATCGAAGTCGGAATGCCGCGAAACTCACCGAGTCAAAGCGTTTCGCCGTTTGCGGAAGAAGTTGATGTAGAACAAGTAGCAGAAGCATACATGCTCAAGAGGGATCACCCGAAATTCAAAGGCAACTGAATTTCGGCAACCGGGGCATCGAAGTCGGAATGCCGCGAAACTCACCGAGTCAAAGCGTTTCGCCGTTTGCGGAAGAAAGTCTGATGTAGAACAAGTAGCAGAAGCATACATGCTCAAGAGGGATCACCCGAAATTCAAAGGCAACTGAATTTCGGCAACCGGGGCATCGAAGTCGGAATGCCGCGAAACTCACCGAGTCAAAGCGTTTCGCCGTTTGCGGAAGAAGTCTGATGTAGAACAAGTAGCAGAAGCATACATGCTCAAGAGGGATCACCCGAAATTCAAAGGCAACTGAATTTCGGCAACCGGGGCATCGAAGTCGGAATGCCGCGAAACTCACCGAGTCAAAGCGTTTCGCCGTTTGCGGAAGAGAAGTCTGATGTAGAACAAGTAGCAGAAGCATACATGCTCAAGAGGGATCACCCGAAATTCAAAGGCAACTGAATTTCGGCAACCGGGGCATCGAAGTCGGAATGCCGCGAAACTCACCGAGTCAAAGCGTTTCGCCGTTTGCGGAAGAAGTCTGATGTAGAACAAGTAGCAGAAGCATACATGCTCAAGAGGGATCACCCGAAATTCAAAGGCAACTGAATTTCGGCAACCGGGGCATCGAAGTCGGAATGCCGCGAAACTCACCGAGTCAAAGCGTTTCGCCGTTTGCGGAAGGAAGTCTGATGTAGAACAAGTAGCAGAAGCATACATGCTCAAGAGGGATCACCCGAAATTCAAAGGCAACTGAATTTCGGCAACCGGGGCATCGAAGTCGGAATGCCGCGAAACTCACCGAGTCAAAGCGTTTCGCCGTTTGCGGAAGAAGTCTGATGTAGAACAAGTAGCAGAAGCATACATGCTCAAGAGGGATCACCCGAAATTCAAAGGCAACTGAATTTCGGCAACCGGGGCATCGAAGTCGGAATGCCGCGAAACTCACCGAGTCAAAGCGTTTCGCCGTTTGCGGAAGAAGTCTGATGTAGAACAAGTAGCAGAAGCATACATGCTCAAGAGGGATCACCCGAAATTCAAAGGCAACTGAATTTCGGCAACCGGGGCATCGAAGTCGGAATGCCGCGAAACTCACCGAGTCAAAGCGTTTCGCCGTTTGCGGAAGAAGTCTGATGTAGAACAAGTAGCAGAAGCATACATGCTCAAGAGGGATCACCCGAAATTCAAAGGCAACTGAATTTCGGCAACCGGGGCATCGAAGTCGGAATGCCGCGAAACTCACCGAGTCAAAGCGTTTCGCCGTTTGCGGAAGAAGTCTGATGTAGAACAAGTAGCAGAAGCATACATGCTCAAGAGGGATCACCCGAAATTCAAAGGCAACTGAATTTCGGCAACCGGGGCATCGAAGTCGGAATGCCGCGAAACTCACCGAGTCAAAGCGTTTCGCCGTTTGCGGAAGAAGTCTGATGTAGAACAAGTAGCAGAAGCATACATGCTCAAGAGGGATCACCCGAAATTCAAAGGCAACTGAATTTCGGCAACCGGGGCATCGAAGTCGGAATGCCGCGAAACTCACCGAGTCAAAGCGTTTCGCCGTTTGCGGAAGAAGTCTGATGTAGAACAAGTAGCAGAAGCATACATGCTCAAGAGGGATCACCCGAAATTCAAAGGCAACTGAATTTCGGCAACCGGGGCATCGAAGTCGGAATGCCGCGAAACTCACCGAGTCAAAGCGTTTCGCCGTTTGCGGAAGAAAGTCTGATGTAGAACAAGTAGCAGAAGCATACATGCTCAAGAGGGATCACCCGAAATTCAAAGGCAACTGAATTTCGGCAACCGGGGCATCGAAGTCGGAATGCCGCGAAACTCACCGAGTCAAAGCGTTTCGCCGTTTGCGGAAGAAGTCTGATGTAGAACAAGTAGCAGAAGCATACATGCTCAAGAGGGATCACCCGAAATTCAAAGGCAACTGAATTTCGGCAACCGGGGCATCGAAGTCGGAATGCCGCGAAACTCACCGAGTCAAAGCGTTTCGCCGTTTGCGGAAGAAAGTCTGATGTAGAACAAGTAGCAGAAGCATACATGCTCAAGAGGGATCACCCGAAATTCAAAGGCAACTGAATTTCGGCAACCGGGGCATCGAAGTCGGAATGCCGCGAAACTCACCGAGTCAAAGCGTTTCGCCGTTTGCGGAAGAAGTCTGATGTAGAACAAGTAGCAGAAGCATACATGCTCAAGAGGGATCACCCGAAATTCAAAGGCAACTGAATTTCGGCAACCGGGGCATCGAAGTCGGAATGCCGCGAAACTCACCGAGTCAAAGCGTTTCGCCGTTTGCGGAAGAAAGTCTGATGTAGAACAAGTAGCAGAAGCATACATGCTCAAGAGGGATCACCCGAAATTCAAAGGCAACTGAATTTCGGCAACCGGGGCATCGAAGTCGGAATGCCGCGAAACTCACCGAGTCAAAGCGTTTCGCCGTTTGCGGAAGAAAGTCTGATGTAGAACAAGTAGCAGAAGCATACATGCTCAAGAGGGATCACCCGAAATTCAAAGGCAACTGAATTTCGGCAACCGGGGCATCGAAGTCGGAATGCCGCGAAACTCACCGAGTCAAAGCGTTTCGCCGTTTGCGGAAGAAGTCTGATGTAGAACAAGTAGCAGAAGCATACATGCTCAAGAGGGATCACCCGAAATTCAAAGGCAACTGAATTTCGGCAACCGGGGCATCGAAGTCGGAATGCCGCGAAACTCACCGAGTCAAAGCGTTTCGCCGTTTGCGGAAGAAAGTCTGATGTAGAACAAGTAGCAGAAGCATACATGCTCAAGAGGGATCACCCGAAATTCAAAGGCAACTGAATTTCGGCAACCGGGGCATCGAAGTCGGAATGCCGCGAAACTCACCGAGTCAAAGCGTTTCGCCGTTTGCGGAAGAAGTCTGATGTAGAACAAGTAGCAGAAGCATACATGCTCAAGAGGGATCACCCGAAATTCAAAGGCAACTGAATTTCGGCAACCGGGGCATCGAAGTCGGAATGCCGCGAAACTCACCGAGTCAAAGCGTTTCGCCGTTTGCGGAAGAAGTCTGATGTAGAACAAGTAGCAGAAGCATACATGCTCAAGAGGGATCACCCGAAATTCAAAGGCAACTGAATTTCGGCAACCGGGGCATCGAAGTCGGAATGCCGCGAAACTCACCGAGTCAAAGCGTTTCGCCGTTTGCGGAAGAAGTCTGATGTAGAACAAGTAGCAGAAGCATACATGCTCAAGAGGGATCACCCGAAATTCAAAGGCAACTGAATTTCGGCAACCGGGGCATCGAAGTCGGAATGCCGCGAAACTCACCGAGTCAAAGCGTTTCGCCGTTTGCGGAAGAAGTCTGATGTAGAACAAGTAGCAGAAGCATACATGCTCAAGAGGGATCACCCGAAATTCAAAGGCAACTGAATTTCGGCAACCGGGGCATCGAAGTCGGAATGCCGCGAAACTCACCGAGTCAAAGCGTTTCGCCGTTTGCGGAAGAAAGTCTGATGTAGAACAAGTAGCAGAAGCATACATGCTCAAGAGGGATCACCCGAAATTCAAAGGCAACTGAATTTCGGCAACCGGGGCATCGAAGTCGGAATGCCGCGAAACTCACCGAGTCAAAGCGTTTCGCCGTTTGCGGAAGAAAGTCTGATGTAGAACAAGTAGCAGAAGCATACATGCTCAAGAGGGATCACCCGAAATTCAAAGGCAACTGAATTTCGGCAACCGGGGCATCGAAGTCGGAATGCCGCGAAACTCACCGAGTCAAAGCGTTTCGCCGTTTGCGGAAGAAGTCTGATGTAGAACAAGTAGCAGAAGCATACATGCTCAAGAGGGATCACCCGAAATTCAAAGGCAACTGAATTTCGGCAACCGGGGCATCGAAGTCGGAATGCCGCGAAACTCACCGAGTCAAAGCGTTTCGCCGTTTGCGGAAGAAGTCTGATGTAGAACAAGTAGCAGAAGCATACATGCTCAAGAGGGATCACCCGAAATTCAAAGGCAACTGAATTTCGGCAACCGGGGCATCGAAGTCGGAATGCCGCGAAACTCACCGAGTCAAAGCGTTTCGCCGTTTGCGGAAGAAGTCTGATGTAGAACAAGTAGCAGAAGCATACATGCTCAAGAGGGATCACCCGAAATTCAAAGGCAACTGAATTTCGGCAACCGGGGCATCGAAGTCGGAATGCCGCGAAACTCACCGAGTCAAAGCGTTTCGCCGTTTGCGGAAGAAGTCTGATGTAGAACAAGTAGCAGAAGCATACATGCTCAAGAGGGATCACCCGAAATTCAAAGGCAACTGAATTTCGGCAACCGGGGCATCGAAGTCGGAATGCCGCGAAACTCACCGAGTCAAAGCGTTTCGCCGTTTGCGGAAGAAGTCTGATGTAGAACAAGTAGCAGAAGCATACATGCTCAAGAGGGATCACCCGAAATTCAAAGGCAACTGAATTTCGGCAACCGGGGCATCGAAGTCGGAATGCCGCGAAACTCACCGAGTCAAAGCGTTTCGCCGTTTGCGGAAGAAAGTCTGATGTAGAACAAGTAGCAGAAGCATACATGCTCAAGAGGGATCACCCGAAATTCAAAGGCAACTGAATTTCGGCAACCGGGGCATCGAAGTCGGAATGCCGCGAAACTCACCGAGTCAAAGCGTTTCGCCGTTTGCGGAAGAAGTCTGATGTAGAACAAGTAGCAGAAGCATACATGCTCAAGAGGGATCACCCGAAATTCAAAGGCAACTGAATTTCGGCAACCGGGGCATCGAAGTCGGAATGCCGCGAAACTCACCGAGTCAAAGCGTTTCGCCGTTTGCGGAAGAAAGTCTGATGTAGAACAAGTAGCAGAAGCATACATGCTCAAGAGGGATCACCCGAAATTCAAAGGCAACTGAATTTCGGCAACCGGGGCATCGAAGTCGGAATGCCGCGAAACTCACCGAGTCAAAGCGTTTCGCCGTTTGCGGAAGAAAGTCTGATGTAGAACAAGTAGCAGAAGCATACATGCTCAAGAGGGATCACCCGAAATTCAAAGGCAACTGAATTTCGGCAACCGGGGCATCGAAGTCGGAATGCCGCGAAACTCACCGAGTCAAAGCGTTTCGCCGTTTGCGGAAGAAAGTCTGATGTAGAACAAGTAGCAGAAGCATACATGCTCAAGAGGGATCACCCGAAATTCAAAGGCAACTGAATTTCGGCAACCGGGGCATCGAAGTCGGAATGCCGCGAAACTCACCGAGTCAAAGCGTTTCGCCGTTTGCGGAAGAAGTCTGATGTAGAACAAGTAGCAGAAGCATACATGCTCAAGAGGGATCACCCGAAATTCAAAGGCAACTGAATTTCGGCAACCGGGGCATCGAAGTCGGAATGCCGCGAAACTCACCGAGTCAAAGCGTTTCGCCGTTTGCGGAAGAAAGTCTGATGTAGAACAAGTAGCAGAAGCATACATGCTCAAGAGGGATCACCCGAAATTCAAAGGCAACTGAATTTCGGCAACCGGGGCATCGAAGTCGGAATGCCGCGAAACTCACCGAGTCAAAGCGTTTCGCCGTTTGCGGAAGAAAGTCTGATGTAGAACAAGTAGCAGAAGCATACATGCTCAAGAGGGATCACCCGAAATTCAAAGGCAACTGAATTTCGGCAACCGGGGCATCGAAGTCGGAATGCCGCGAAACTCACCGAGTCAAAGCGTTTCGCCGTTTGCGGAAGAAAGTCTGATGTAGAACAAGTAGCAGAAGCATACATGCTCAAGAGGGATCACCCGAAATTCAAAGGCAACTGAATTTCGGCAACCGGGGCATCGAAGTCGGAATGCCGCGAAACTCACCGAGTCAAAGCGTTTCGCCGTTTGCGGAAGAAAGTCTGATGTAGAACAAGTAGCAGAAGCATACATGCTCAAGAGGGATCACCCGAAATTCAAAGGCAACTGAATTTCGGCAACCGGGGCATCGAAGTCGGAATGCCGCGAAACTCACCGAGTCAAAGCGTTTCGCCGTTTGCGGAAGAAAGTCTGATGTAGAACAAGTAGCAGAAGCATACATGCTCAAGAGGGATCACCCGAAATTCAAAGGCAACTGAATTTCGGCAACCGGGGCATCGAAGTCGGAATGCCGCGAAACTCACCGAGTCAAAGCGTTTCGCCGTTTGCGGAAGAAAGTCTGATGTAGAACAAGTAGCAGAAGCATACATGCTCAAGAGGGATCACCCGAAATTCAAAGGCAACTGAATTTCGGCAACCGGGGCATCGAAGTCGGAATGCCGCGAAACTCACCGAGTCAAAGCGTTTCGCCGTTTGCGGAAGAAAGTCTGATGTAGAACAAGTAGCAGAAGCATACATGCTCAAGAGGGATCACCCGAAATTCAAAGGCAACTGAATTTCGGCAACCGGGGCATCGAAGTCGGAATGCCGCGAAACTCACCGAGTCAAAGCGTTTCGCCGTTTGCGGAAGAAGTCTGATGTAGAACAAGTAGCAGAAGCATACATGCTCAAGAGGGATCACCCGAAATTCAAAGGCAACTGAATTTCGGCAACCGGGGCATCGAAGTCGGAATGCCGCGAAACTCACCGAGTCAAAGCGTTTCGCCGTTTGCGGAAGAAGTCTGATGTAGAACAAGTAGCAGAAGCATACATGCTCAAGAGGGATCACCCGAAATTCAAAGGCAACTGAATTTCGGCAACCGGGGCATCGAAGTCGGAATGCCGCGAAACTCACCGAGTCAAAGCGTTTCGCCGTTTGCGGAAGAAGTCTGATGTAGAACAAGTAGCAGAAGCATACATGCTCAAGAGGGATCACCCGAAATTCAAAGGCAACTGAATTTCGGCAACCGGGGCATCGAAGTCGGAATGCCGCGAAACTCACCGAGTCAAAGCGTTTCGCCGTTTGCGGAAGAAAGTCTGATGTAGAACAAGTAGCAGAAGCATACATGCTCAAGAGGGATCACCCGAAATTCAAAGGCAACTGAATTTCGGCAACCGGGGCATCGAAGTCGGAATGCCGCGAAACTCACCGAGTCAAAGCGTTTCGCCGTTTGCGGAAGAAGTCTGATGTAGAACAAGTAGCAGAAGCATACATGCTCAAGAGGGATCACCCGAAATTCAAAGGCAACTGAATTTCGGCAACCGGGGCATCGAAGTCGGAATGCCGCGAAACTCACCGAGTCAAAGCGTTTCGCCGTTTGCGGAAGAAAGTCTGATGTAGAACAAGTAGCAGAAGCATACATGCTCAAGAGGGATCACCCGAAATTCAAAGGCAACTGAATTTCGGCAACCGGGGCATCGAAGTCGGAATGCCGCGAAACTCACCGAGTCAAAGCGTTTCGCCGTTTGCGGAAGAAGTCTGATGTAGAACAAGTAGCAGAAGCATACATGCTCAAGAGGGATCACCCGAAATTCAAAGGCAACTGAATTTCGGCAACCGGGGCATCGAAGTCGGAATGCCGCGAAACTCACCGAGTCAAAGCGTTTCGCCGTTTGCGGAAGAAAGTCTGATGTAGAACAAGTAGCAGAAGCATACATGCTCAAGAGGGATCACCCGAAATTCAAAGGCAACTGAATTTCGGCAACCGGGGCATCGAAGTCGGAATGCCGCGAAACTCACCGAGTCAAAGCGTTTCGCCGTTTGCGGAAGAAAGTCTGATGTAGAACAAGTAGCAGAAGCATACATGCTCAAGAGGGATCACCCGAAATTCAAAGGCAACTGAATTTCGGCAACCGGGGCATCGAAGTCGGAATGCCGCGAAACTCACCGAGTCAAAGCGTTTCGCCGTTTGCGGAAGAAAGTCTGATGTAGAACAAGTAGCAGAAGCATACATGCTCAAGAGGGATCACCCGAAATTCAAAGGCAACTGAATTTCGGCAACCGGGGCATCGAAGTCGGAATGCCGCGAAACTCACCGAGTCAAAGCGTTTCGCCGTTTGCGGAAGAAAGTCTGATGTAGAACAAGTAGCAGAAGCATACATGCTCAAGAGGGATCACCCGAAATTCAAAGGCAACTGAATTTCGGCAACCGGGGCATCGAAGTCGGAATGCCGCGAAACTCACCGAGTCAAAGCGTTTCGCCGTTTGCGGAAGAAAGTCTGATGTAGAACAAGTAGCAGAAGCATACATGCTCAAGAGGGATCACCCGAAATTCAAAGGCAACTGAATTTCGGCAACCGGGGCATCGAAGTCGGAATGCCGCGAAACTCACCGAGTCAAAGCGTTTCGCCGTTTGCGGAAGAAGTCTGATGTAGAACAAGTAGCAGAAGCATACATGCTCAAGAGGGATCACCCGAAATTCAAAGGCAACTGAATTTCGGCAACCGGGGCATCGAAGTCGGAATGCCGCGAAACTCACCGAGTCAAAGCGTTTCGCCGTTTGCGGAAGAAAGTCTGATGTAGAACAAGTAGCAGAAGCATACATGCTCAAGAGGGATCACCCGAAATTCAAAGGCAACTGAATTTCGGCAACCGGGGCATCGAAGTCGGAATGCCGCGAAACTCACCGAGTCAAAGCGTTTCGCCGTTTGCGGAAGAAAGTCTGATGTAGAACAAGTAGCAGAAGCATACATGCTCAAGAGGGATCACCCGAAATTCAAAGGCAACTGAATTTCGGCAACCGGGGCATCGAAGTCGGAATGCCGCGAAACTCACCGAGTCAAAGCGTTTCGCCGTTTGCGGAAGAAGTCTGATGTAGAACAAGTAGCAGAAGCATACATGCTCAAGAGGGATCACCCGAAATTCAAAGGCAACTGAATTTCGGCAACCGGGGCATCGAAGTCGGAATGCCGCGAAACTCACCGAGTCAAAGCGTTTCGCCGTTTGCGGAAGAAGTCTGATGTAGAACAAGTAGCAGAAGCATACATGCTCAAGAGGGATCACCCGAAATTCAAAGGCAACTGAATTTCGGCAACCGGGGCATCGAAGTCGGAATGCCGCGAAACTCACCGAGTCAAAGCGTTTCGCCGTTTGCGGAAGAAAGTCTGATGTAGAACAAGTAGCAGAAGCATACATGCTCAAGAGGGATCACCCGAAATTCAAAGGCAACTGAATTTCGGCAACCGGGGCATCGAAGTCGGAATGCCGCGAAACTCACCGAGTCAAAGCGTTTCGCCGTTTGCGGAAGAAAGTCTGATGTAGAACAAGTAGCAGAAGCATACATGCTCAAGAGGGATCACCCGAAATTCAAAGGCAACTGAATTTCGGCAACCGGGGCATCGAAGTCGGAATGCCGCGAAACTCACCGAGTCAAAGCGTTTCGCCGTTTGCGGAAGAAAGTCTGATGTAGAACAAGTAGCAGAAGCATACATGCTCAAGAGGGATCACCCGAAATTCAAAGGCAACTGAATTTCGGCAACCGGGGCATCGAAGTCGGAATGCCGCGAAACTCACCGAGTCAAAGCGTTTCGCCGTTTGCGGAAGAAGTCTGATGTAGAACAAGTAGCAGAAGCATACATGCTCAAGAGGGATCACCCGAAATTCAAAGGCAACTGAATTTCGGCAACCGGGGCATCGAAGTCGGAATGCCGCGAAACTCACCGAGTCAAAGCGTTTCGCCGTTTGCGGAAGAAAGTCTGATGTAGAACAAGTAGCAGAAGCATACATGCTCAAGAGGGATCACCCGAAATTCAAAGGCAACTGAATTTCGGCAACCGGGGCATCGAAGTCGGAATGCCGCGAAACTCACCGAGTCAAAGCGTTTCGCCGTTTGCGGAAGAAGTCTGATGTAGAACAAGTAGCAGAAGCATACATGCTCAAGAGGGATCACCCGAAATTCAAAGGCAACTGAATTTCGGCAACCGGGGCATCGAAGTCGGAATGCCGCGAAACTCACCGAGTCAAAGCGTTTCGCCGTTTGCGGAAGAAGTCTGATGTAGAACAAGTAGCAGAAGCATACATGCTCAAGAGGGATCACCCGAAATTCAAAGGCAACTGAATTTCGGCAACCGGGGCATCGAAGTCGGAATGCCGCGAAACTCACCGAGTCAAAGCGTTTCGCCGTTTGCGGAAGAAGTCTGATGTAGAACAAGTAGCAGAAGCATACATGCTCAAGAGGGATCACCCGAAATTCAAAGGCAACTGAATTTCGGCAACCGGGGCATCGAAGTCGGAATGCCGCGAAACTCACCGAGTCAAAGCGTTTCGCCGTTTGCGGAAGAAAGTCTGATGTAGAACAAGTAGCAGAAGCATACATGCTCAAGAGGGATCACCCGAAATTCAAAGGCAACTGAATTTCGGCAACCGGGGCATCGAAGTCGGAATGCCGCGAAACTCACCGAGTCAAAGCGTTTCGCCGTTTGCGGAAGAAAGTCTGATGTAGAACAAGTAGCAGAAGCATACATGCTCAAGAGGGATCACCCGAAATTCAAAGGCAACTGAATTTCGGCAACCGGGGCATCGAAGTCGGAATGCCGCGAAACTCACCGAGTCAAAGCGTTTCGCCGTTTGCGGAAGAAGTCTGATGTAGAACAAGTAGCAGAAGCATACATGCTCAAGAGGGATCACCCGAAATTCAAAGGCAACTGAATTTCGGCAACCGGGGCATCGAAGTCGGAATGCCGCGAAACTCACCGAGTCAAAGCGTTTCGCCGTTTGCGGAAGAAGTCTGATGTAGAACAAGTAGCAGAAGCATACATGCTCAAGAGGGATCACCCGAAATTCAAAGGCAACTGAATTTCGGCAACGGGGCATCGAAGTCGGAATGCCGCGAAACTCACCGAGTCAAAGCGTTTCGCCGTTTGCGGAAGAAAGTCTGATGTAGAACAAGTAGCAGAAGCATACATGCTCAAGAGGGATCACCCGAAATTCAAAGGCAACTGAATTTCGGCAACCGGGGCATCGAAGTCGGAATGCCGCGAAACTCACCGAGTCAAAGCGTTTCGCCGTTTGCGGAAGAAAGTCTGATGTAGAACAAGTAGCAGAAGCATACATGCTCAAGAGGGATCACCCGAAATTCAAAGGCAACTGAATTTCGGCAACCGGGGCATCGAAGTCGGAATGCCGCGAAACTCACCGAGTCAAAGCGTTTCGCCGTTTGCGGAAGAAGTCTGATGTAGAACAAGTAGCAGAAGCATACATGCTCAAGAGGGATCACCCGAAATTCAAAGGCAACTGAATTTCGGCAACCGGGGCATCGAAGTCGGAATGCCGCGAAACTCACCGAGTCAAAGCGTTTCGCCGTTTGCGGAAGAAGTCTGATGTAGAACAAGTAGCAGAAGCATACATGCTCAAGAGGGATCACCCGAAATTCAAAGGCAACTGAATTTCGGCAACCGGGGCATCGAAGTCGGAATGCCGCGAAACTCACCGAGTCAAAGCGTTTCGCCGTTTGCGGAAGAAAGTCTGATGTAGAACAAGTAGCAGAAGCATACATGCTCAAGAGGGATCACCCGAAATTCAAAGGCAACTGAATTTCGGCAACCGGGGCATCGAAGTCGGAATGCCGCGAAACTCACCGAGTCAAAGCGTTTCGCCGTTTGCGGAAGAAGTCTGATGTAGAACAAGTAGCAGAAGCATACATGCTCAAGAGGGATCACCCGAAATTCAAAGGCAACTGAATTTCGGCAACCGGGGCATCGAAGTCGGAATGCCGCGAAACTCACCGAGTCAAAGCGTTTCGCCGTTTGCGGAAGAAGTCTGATGTAGAACAAGTAGCAGAAGCATACATGCTCAAGAGGGATCACCCGAAATTCAAAGGCAACTGAATTTCGGCAACCGGGGCATCGAAGTCGGAATGCCGCGAAACTCACCGAGTCAAAGCGTTTCGCCGTTTGCGGAAGAAAGTCTGATGTAGAACAAGTAGCAGAAGCATACATGCTCAAGAGGGATCACCCGAAATTCAAAGGCAACTGAATTTCGGCAACCGGGGCATCGAAGTCGGAATGCCGCGAAACTCACCGAGTCAAAGCGTTTCGCCGTTTGCGGAAGAAAGTCTGATGTAGAACAAGTAGCAGAAGCATACATGCTCAAGAGGGATCACCCGAAATTCAAAGGCAACTGAATTTCGGCAACCGGGGCATCGAAGTCGGAATGCCGCGAAACTCACCGAGTCAAAGCGTTTCGCCGTTTGCGGAAGAAGTCTGATGTAGAACAAGTAGCAGAAGCATACATGCTCAAGAGGGATCACCCGAAATTCAAAGGCAACTGAATTTCGGCAACCGGGGCATCGAAGTCGGAATGCCGCGAAACTCACCGAGTCAAAGCGTTTCGCCGTTTGCGGAAGAAAGTCTGATGTAGAACAAGTAGCAGAAGCATACATGCTCAAGAGGGATCACCCGAAATTCAAAGGCAACTGAATTTCGGCAACCGGGGCATCGAAGTCGGAATGCCGCGAAACTCACCGAGTCAAAGCGTTTCGCCGTTTGCGGAAGAAAGTCTGATGTAGAACAAGTAGCAGAAGCATACATGCTCAAGAGGGATCACCCGAAATTCAAAGGCAACTGAATTTCGGCAACCGGGGCATCGAAGTCGGAATGCCGCGAAACTCACCGAGTCAAAGCGTTTCGCCGTTTGCGGAAGAAGTCTGATGTAGAACAAGTAGCAGAAGCATACATGCTCAAGAGGGATCACCCGAAATTCAAAGGCAACTGAATTTCGGCAACCGGGGCATCGAAGTCGGAATGCCGCGAAACTCACCGAGTCAAAGCGTTTCGCCGTTTGCGGAAGAAGTCTGATGTAGAACAAGTAGCAGAAGCATACATGCTCAAGAGGGATCACCCGAAATTCAAAGGCAACTGAATTTCGGCAACCGGGGCATCGAAGTCGGAATGCCGCGAAACTCACCGAGTCAAAGCGTTTCGCCGTTTGCGGAAGAAAGTCTGATGTAGAACAAGTAGCAGAAGCATACATGCTCAAGAGGGATCACCCGAAATTCAAAGGCAACTGAATTTCGGCAACCGGGGCATCGAAGTCGGAATGCCGCGAAACTCACCGAGTCAAAGCGTTTCGCCGTTTGCGGAAGAAGTCTGATGTAGAACAAGTAGCAGAAGCATACATGCTCAAGAGGGATCACCCGAAATTCAAAGGCAACTGAATTTCGGCAACCGGGGCATCGAAGTCGGAATGCCGCGAAACTCACCGAGTCAAAGCGTTTCGCCGTTTGCGGAAGAAGTCTGATGTAGAACAAGTAGCAGAAGCATACATGCTCAAGAGGGATCACCCGAAATTCAAAGGCAACTGAATTTCGGCAACCGGGGCATCGAAGTCGGAATGCCGCGAAACTCACCGAGTCAAAGCGTTTCGCCGTTTGCGGAAGAAGTCTGATGTAGAACAAGTAGCAGAAGCATACATGCTCAAGAGGGATCACCCGAAATTCAAAGGCAACTGAATTTCGGCAACCGGGGCATCGAAGTCGGAATGCCGCGAAACTCACCGAGTCAAAGCGTTTCGCCGTTTGCGGAAGAAGTCTGATGTAGAACAAGTAGCAGAAGCATACATGCTCAAGAGGGATCACCCGAAATTCAAAGGCAACTGAATTTCGGCAACCGGGGCATCGAAGTCGGAATGCCGCGAAACTCACCGAGTCAAAGCGTTTCGCCGTTTGCGGAAGAAAGTCTGATGTAGAACAAGTAGCAGAAGCATACATGCTCAAGAGGGATCACCCGAAATTCAAAGGCAACTGAATTTCGGCAACCGGGGCATCGAAGTCGGAATGCCGCGAAACTCACCGAGTCAAAGCGTTTCGCCGTTTGCGGAAGAAGTCTGATGTAGAACAAGTAGCAGAAGCATACATGCTCAAGAGGGATCACCCGAAATTCAAAGGCAACTGAATTTCGGCAACCGGGGCATCGAAGTCGGAATGCCGCGAAACTCACCGAGTCAAAGCGTTTCGCCGTTTGCGGAAGAAGTCTGATGTAGAACAAGTAGCAGAAGCATACATGCTCAAGAGGGATCACCCGAAATTCAAAGGCAACTGAATTTCGGCAACCGGGGCATCGAAGTCGGAATGCCGCGAAACTCACCGAGTCAAAGCGTTTCGCCGTTTGCGGAAGAAAGTCTGATGTAGAACAAGTAGCAGAAGCATACATGCTCAAGAGGGATCACCCGAAATTCAAAGGCAACTGAATTTCGGCAACCGGGGCATCGAAGTCGGAATGCCGCGAAACTCACCGAGTCAAAGCGTTTCGCCGTTTGCGGAAGAAGTCTGATGTAGAACAAGTAGCAGAAGCATACATGCTCAAGAGGGATCACCCGAAATTCAAAGGCAACTGAATTTCGGCAACCGGGGCATCGAAGTCGGAATGCCGCGAAACTCACCGAGTCAAAGCGTTTCGCCGTTTGCGGAAGAAGTCTGATGTAGAACAAGTAGCAGAAGCATACATGCTCAAGAGGGATCACCCGAAATTCAAAGGCAACTGAATTTCGGCAACCGGGGCATCGAAGTCGGAATGCCGCGAAACTCACCGAGTCAAAGCGTTTCGCCGTTTGCGGAAGAAAGTCTGATGTAGAACAAGTAGCAGAAGCATACATGCTCAAGAGGGATCACCCGAAATTCAAAGGCAACTGAATTTCGGCAACCGGGGCATCGAAGTCGGAATGCCGCGAAACTCACCGAGTCAAAGCGTTTCGCCGTTTGCGGAAGAAAGTCTGATGTAGAACAAGTAGCAGAAGCATACATGCTCAAGAGGGATCACCCGAAATTCAAAGGCAACTGAATTTCGGCAACCGGGGCATCGAAGTCGGAATGCCGCGAAACTCACCGAGTCAAAGCGTTTCGCCGTTTGCGGAAGAAGTCTGATGTAGAACAAGTAGCAGAAGCATACATGCTCAAGAGGGATCACCCGAAATTCAAAGGCAACTGAATTTCGGCAACCGGGGCATCGAAGTCGGAATGCCGCGAAACTCACCGAGTCAAAGCGTTTCGCCGTTTGCGGAAGAAGTCTGATGTAGAACAAGTAGCAGAAGCATACATGCTCAAGAGGGATCACCCGAAATTCAAAGGCAACTGAATTTCGGCAACCGGGGCATCGAAGTCGGAATGCCGCGAAACTCACCGAGTCAAAGCGTTTCGCCGTTTGCGGAAGAAGTCTGATGTAGAACAAGTAGCAGAAGCATACATGCTCAAGAGGGATCACCCGAAATTCAAAGGCAACTGAATTTCGGCAACCGGGGCATCGAAGTCGGAATGCCGCGAAACTCACCGAGTCAAAGCGTTTCGCCGTTTGCGGAAGAAGTCTGATGTAGAACAAGTAGCAGAAGCATACATGCTCAAGAGGGATCACCCGAAATTCAAAGGCAACTGAATTTCGGCAACCGGGGCATCGAAGTCGGAATGCCGCGAAACTCACCGAGTCAAAGCGTTTCGCCGTTTGCGGAAGAAAGTCTGATGTAGAACAAGTAGCAGAAGCATACATGCTCAAGAGGGATCACCCGAAATTCAAAGGCAACTGAATTTCGGCAACCGGGGCATCGAAGTCGGAATGCCGCGAAACTCACCGAGTCAAAGCGTTTCGCCGTTTGCGGAAGAAAGTCTGATGTAGAACAAGTAGCAGAAGCATACATGCTCAAGAGGGATCACCCGAAATTCAAAGGCAACTGAATTTCGGCAACCGGGCATCGAAGTCGGAATGCCGCGAAACTCACCGAGTCAAAGCGTTTCGCCGTTTGCGGAAGAAAGTCTGATGTAGAACAAGTAGCAGAAGCATACATGCTCAAGAGGGATCACCCGAAATTCAAAGGCAACTGAATTTCGGCAACCGGGGCATCGAAGTCGGAATGCCGCGAAACTCACCGAGTCAAAGCGTTTCGCCGTTTGCGGAAGAAAGTATGATGTAGAACAAGTAGCAGAAGCATACATGCTCAAGAGGGATCACCCGAAATTCAAAGGCAACTGAATTTCGGCAACCGGGGCATCGAAGTCGGAATGCCGCGAAACTCACCGAGTCAAAGCGTTTCGCCGTTTGCGGAAGAAAGTCTGATGTAGAACAAGTAGCAGAAGCATACATGCTCAAGAGGGATCACCGAAATTCAAAGGCAACTGAATTTCGGCAACCGGGGCATCGAAGTCGGAATGCCGCGAAACTCACCGAGTCAAAGCGTTTCGCCGTTTGCGGAAGAAGTCTGATGTAGAACAAGTAGCAGAAGCATACATGCTCAAGAGGGATCACCCGAAATTCAAAGGCAACTGAATTTCGGCAACCGGGGCATCGAAGTCGGAATGCCGCGAAACTCACCGAGTCAAAGCGTTTCGCCGTTTGCGGAAGAAAGTCTGATGTAGAACAAGTAGCAGAAGCATACATGCTCAAGAGGGATCACCCGAAATTCAAAGGCAACTGAATTTCGGCAACCGGGGCATCGAAGTCGGAATGCCGCGAAACTCACCGAGTCAAAGCGTTTCGCCGTTTGCGGAAGAAGTCTGATGTAGAACAAGTAGCAGAAGCATACATGCTCAAGAGGGATCACCCGAAATTCAAAGGCAACTGAATTTCGGCAACCGGGGCATCGAAGTCGGAATGCCGCGAAACTCACCGAGTCAAAGCGTTTCGCGTTTGCGGAAGAAAGTCTGATGTAGAACAAGTAGCAGAAGCATACATGCTCAAGAGGGATCACCCGAAATTCAAAGGCAACTGAATTTCGGCAACCGGGGCATCGAAGTCGGAATGCCGCGAAACTCACCGAGTCAAAGCGTTTCGCCGTTTGCGGAAGAAGTCTGATGTAGAACAAGTAGCAGAAGCATACATGCTCAAGAGGGATCACCCGAAATTCAAAGGCAACTGAATTTCGGCAACCGGGGCATCGAAGTCGGAATGCCGCGAAACTCACCGAGTCAAAGCGTTTCGCCGTTTGCGGAAGAAAGTCTGATGTAGAACAAGTAGCAGAAGCATACATGCTCAAGAGGGATCACCCGAAATTCAAAGGCAACTGAATTTCGGCACACGGGGCATCGAAGAAGTCGGAATGCGCGAAACTCACCGAGTCAAAGCGTTTCGCCGTTTGCGGAAGAAAGTCTGATGTAGAACAAGTAGCAGAAGCATACATGCTCAAGAGGGATCACCCGAAATTCAAAGGCAACTGAATTTCGGCAACCGGGGCATCGAAGTCGGAATGCCGCGAAACTCACCGAGTCAAAGCGTTTC
>CM055351.1:2436394-2480577 GCA_029228515.1 Populus alba x Populus x berolinensis | reverse complement strand
AAAAGAAAAACTCACCGAGTCAAAGCGTTTCGCCGTTTGCAGAAGAAAGTGTGATAAAGAACAAGTAGCAGAAGCATACATGCTCCAGAGGGATCACCGAAATTCAAAGGCAACTGAATTTCGGCAACCGGGCATCGAAGTCGGAATGCCGCGAAACTCCAGAGTCAAAGCGTTTTCGCCATTTGTGGAAGAAAGTGTGATGTAGAACAAGTAGCAGAAGCATACATGCTCAAGAGGGATCACTCGAAATTCAAAGGCAACTGAATTTCGGCACACGGGCATCGAAGTCGGAATGCCGCGAAACTCACCGAGTCAAAGCGTTTCGCCGTTTGCGGAAGAAAGTCTGATGTAGAACAAGTAGCAGAAGCATACATGCTCAAGAGGGATCACCCGAAATTCAAAGGCAACTGAATTTCGGCAACCGGGCATCGAAGTCGGAATGCCGCGAAACTCACCGAGTCAAAGCGTTTCGCCGTTTGCGGAAGAAAGTGTGATGTAGAACAAGTAGCAGAAGCATACATGCTCAAGAGGGATCACCCGAAATTCAAAGGCAACTGAATTTCGGCAACCGGGCATCGAAGTCGGAATGCCGCGAAACTCACCGAGTCAAAGCGTTTCGCCGTTTGCGGAAGAAAGTCTGATGTAGAACAAGTAGCAGAAGCATACATGCTCAAGAGGGATCACAAAATTCAAAGGCAACTGAATTTCGGCAACCGGGGCATCGAAGTCGGAATGCCGCGAAACTCACCGAGTCAAAGCGTTTCGCCGTTTGCGGAAGAAAGTGTGATGTAGAACAAGTAGCAGAAGCATACATGCTCAAGAGGGATCACCCGAAATTCAAAGGCAACTGAATTTCGGCAACCGGGGCATCGAAGTCGGAATGCCGCGAAACTCACCGAGTCAAAGCGTTTCGCCGTTTGCGGAAGAAGTCTGATGTAGAACAAGTAGCAGAAGCATACATGCTCAAGAGGGATCACCCGAAATTCAAAGGCAACTGAATTTCGGCAACCGGGGCATCGAAGTCGGAATGCCGCGAAACTCACCGAGTCAAAGCGTTTCGCCGTTTGCGGAAGAAAGTCTGATGTAGAACAAGTAGCAGAAGCATACATGCTCAAGAGGGATCACCCGAAATTCAAAGGCAACTGAATTTCGGCAACCGGGGCATCGAAGTCGGAATGCCGCGAAACTCACCGAGTCAAAGCGTTTCGCCGTTTGCGGAAGAAGGTCTGATGTAGAACAAGTAGCAGAAGCATACATGCTCAAGAGGGATCACCCGAAATTCAAAGGCAACTGAATTTCGGCAACCGGGGCATCGAAGTCGGAATGCCGCGAAACTCACCGAGTCAAAGCGTTTCGCCGTTTGCGGAAGAAAGTCTGATGTAGAACAAGTAGCAGAAGCATACATGCTCAAGAGGGATCACCCGAAATTCAAAGGCAACTGAATTTCGGCAACCGGGCATCGAAGTCGGAATGCCGCGAAACTCACCGAGTCAAAGCGTTTCGCCGTTTGCGGAAGAAAGTCTGATGTAGAACAAGTAGCAGAAGCATACATGCTCAAGAGGGATCACCCGAAATTCAAAGGCAACTGAATTTCGGCAACCGGGGCATCGAAGTCGGAATGCCGCGAAACTCACCGAGTCAAAGCGTTTCGCCGTTTGCGGAAGGAAGTCTGATGTAGAACAAGTAGCAGAAGCATACATGCTCAAGAGGGATCACCCGAAATTCAAAGGCAACTGAATTTCGGCAACCGGGGCATCGAAGTCGGAATGCCGCGAAACTCACCGAGTCAAAGCGTTTCGCCGTTTGCGGAAGAAAGTGTGATGTAGAACAAGTAGCAGAAGCATACATGCTCAAGAGGGATCACCCGAAATTCAAAGGCAACTGAATTTCGGCAACCGGGCATCGAAGTCGGAATGCCGCGAAACTCACCGAGTCAAAGCGTTTCGCCGTTTGCGGAAGAAAGTCTATGTAGAACAAGTAGCAGAAGCATACATGCTCAAGAGGGATCACCCGAAATTCAAAGGCAACTGAATTTCGGCAACCGGGCATCGAAGTCGGAATGCCGCGAAACTCACCGAGTCAAAGCGTTTCGCCGTTTGCGGACGAAAGTCTGATGTAGAACAAGTAGCAGAAGCATACATGCTCAAGAGGGATCACCCGAAATTCAAAGGCAACTGAATTTCGGCAACCGGGGGCATCGAAGTCGGAATGCCGCGAAACTCACCGAGTCAAAGCGTTTCGCCGTTTGCGAAGAAAGTCTGATGTAGAACAAGTAGCAGAAGCATACATGCTCAAGAGGGATCACCCGAAATTCAAAGGCAACTGAATTTCGGCAACGGGGCATCGAAGTCGGAATGCCGCGAAACTCACCGAGTCAAAGCGTTTCGCCGTTTGCGGAAGAAACTGTGATGTAGAACAAGTAGCAGAAGCATACATGCTCAAGAGGGATCACCCGAAATTCAAAGGCAACTGAATTTCGGCAACCGGGGCATCGAAGTCGGAATGCCGCGAAACTCACCGAGTCAAAGCGTTTCGCCGTTTGCGGAAGAAAGTCTGATGTAGAACAAGTAGCAGAAGCATACATGCTCAAGAGGGATCACCCGAAATTCAAAGGCAACTGAATTTCGGCAACCGGGGCATCGAAGTCGGAATGCCGCGAAACTCACCGAGTCAAAGCGTTTCGCCGTTTGCGGAAGAAAGTCTGATGTAGAACAAGTAGCAGAAGCATACATGCTCAAGAGGGATCACCCGAAATTCAAAGGCAACTGAATTTCGGCAACCGGGGCATCGAAGTCGGAATGCCGCGAAACTCACCGAGTCAAAGCGTTTCGCCGTTTGCGGAAGAAAGTCTGATGTAGAACAAGTAGCAGAAGCATACATGCTCAAGAGGGATCACCCGAAATTCAAAGGCAACTGAATTTCGGCAACCGGGGCATCGAAGTCGGAATGCCGCGAAACTCACCGAGTCAAAGCGTTTCGCCGTTTGCGGAAGAAAGTCTGATGTAGAACAAGTAGCAGAAGCATACATGCTCAAGAGGGATCACCCGAAATTCAAAGGCAACTGAATTTCGGCAACCGGGGCATCGAAGTCGGAATGCCGCGAAACTCACCGAGTCAAAGCGTTTCGCCGTTTGCGGAAGAAAGTCTGATGTAGAACAAGTAGCAGAAGCATACATGCTCAAGAGGGATCACCCGAAATTCAAAGGCAACTGAATTTCGGCAACCGGGGCATCGAAGTCGGAATGCCGCGAAACTCACCGAGTCAAAGCGTTTCGCCGTTTGCGGAAGAAAGTGTGATGTAGAACAAGTAGCAGAAGCATACATGCTCAAGAGGGATCACCCGAAATTCAAAGGCAACTGAATTTCGGCAACCGGGGCATCGAAGTCGGAATGCCGCGAAACTCACCGAGTCAAAGCGTTTCGCCGTTTGCGGAAGAAAGTCTGATGTAGAACAAGTAGCAGAAGCATACATGCTCAAGAGGGATCACCCGAAATTCAAAGGCAACTGAATTTCGGCAACCGGGCATCGAAGTCGGAATGCCGCGAAACTCACCGAGTCAAAGCGTTTCGCCGTTTGCGGAAGAAAGTCTGATGTAGAACAAGTAGCAGAAGCATACATGCTCAAGAGGGATCACCCGAAATTCAAAGGCAACTGAATTTCGGCAACCGGGGCATCGAAGTCGGAATGCCGCGAAACTCACCGAGTCAAAGCGTTTCGCCGTTTGCGGAAGAAAGTCTGATGTAGAACAAGTAGCAGAAGCATACATGCTCAAGAGGGATCACCCGAAATTCAAAGGCAACTGAATTTCGGCAACCGGGGCATCGAAGTCGGAATGCCGCGAAACTCACCGAGTCAAAGCGTTTCGCCGTTTGCGGAAGGAAGTCTGATGTAGAACAAGTAGCAGAAGCATACATGCTCAAGAGGGATCACCCGAAATTCAAAGGCAACTGAATTTCGGCAACCGGGGCATCGAAGTCGGAATGCCGCGAAACTCACCGAGTCAAAGCGTTTCGCCGTTTGCGGAAGAAAGTCTGATGTAGAACAAGTAGCAGAAGCATACATGCTCAAGAGGGATCACCCGAAATTCAAAGGCAACTGAATTTCGGCAACCGGGGCATCGAAGTCGGAATGCCGCGAAACTCACCGAGTCAAAGCGTTTCGCCGTTTGCGGAAGAAAGTCTGATGTAGAACAAGTAGCAGAAGCATACATGCTCAAGAGGGATCACCCGAAATTCAAAGGCAACTGAATTTCGGCAACCGGGGCATCGAAGTCGGAATGCCGCGAAACTCACCGAGTCAAAGCGTTTCGCCGTTTGCGGAAGAAAGTCTGATGTAGAACAAGTAGCAGAAGCATACATGCTCAAGAGGGATCACCCGAAATTCAAAGGCAACTGAATTTCGGCAACCGGGGCATCGAAGTCGGAATGCCGCGAAACTCACCGAGTCAAAGCGTTTCGCCGTTTGCGGAAGGAAGTCTGATGTAGAACAAGTAGCAGAAGCATACATGCTCAAGAGGGATCACCCGAAATTCAAAGGCAACTGAATTTCGGCAACCGGGCATCGAAGTCGGAATGCCGCGAAACTCACCGAGTCAAAGCGTTTCGCCGTTTGCGGAAGAAAGTCTGATGTAGAACAAGTAGCAGAAGCATACATGCTCAAGAGGGATCACCCGAAATTCAAAGGCAACTGAATTTCGGCAACCGGGGCATCGAAGTCGGAATGCCGCGAAACTCACCGAGTCAAAGCGTTTCGCCGTTTGCGGAAGAAAGTGTGATGTAGAACAAGTAGCAGAAGCATACATGCTCAAGAGGGATCACCCGAAATTCAAAGGCAACTGAATTTCGGCAACCGGGGCATCGAAGTCGGAATGTCGCGAAACTCACCGAGTCAAAGCGTTTCGCCGTTTGCGGAAGAAAGTCTGATGTAGAACAAGTAGCAGAAGCATACATGCTCAAGAGGGATCACCCGAAATTCAAAGGCAACTGAATTTCGGCAACCGGGGCATCGAAGTCGGAATGCCGCGAAATTCACCGAGTCAAAGCGTTCCGCTGTTTGCGGAAGAAAGTCTGATGTAGAACAAGTAGCAGAAGCATACATGCTCAAGAGGGATCACCCGAAATTCAAAGGCAACTGAATTTCGGCAACCGGGGCATCGAAGTCGGAATGCCATGAAACTCAACGAGTCAAAGCGTTTGGCCGTTTGCGGAAGAAAGATTGATGTGGAACAACTACTAGAAGCATACATGCTCAAGAGGGATCACCCGAAATTCAAAGGCAACTGAATTTCGGCAACCGGGGCATCGAAGTCGGAATGCCGCGAAACTCACCAAGTCAAAGTGTTTCGCTGTTTCCGGAAGGAAGTGTGATGTAGAACAAGTAGCAGAAGCATACATGCTCAAGAGGGATCACCCGAAATTCAAAGGCAACTGAATTTCGGCAACCGGGGCATCGAAGTCGGAATGCCGCGAAACTCACCGAGTCAAAGCGTTTCGCCGTTTGCGGAAGAAAGTCTGATGTAGAACAAGTAGCAGAACCATACATGCTCAAGAGGGATCTCCCGAAATTCAAAGGCAACTGAATTTGGGCAACCGGGGCATCGAAGTCGAAATGCCGCGAAACTCACTGACACAAAGAGTTTCGCTGTTTGCGGAAGAAAGCCTGATGTAGAACAAGTAGCAGAAGCGTACATGCTTAAGAGGGATCACCCGAAATTCAAAGGCAACTGAATTTGGGCAACCGGGGCATCGAAGTCGAAATGCCGCGAAACTCACTGACACAAAGAGTTTCGCTGTTTTGCGGAAGAAAGCCTGATGGAGAACAAGTAGCAGAAGCATACATGCTCAATAGGGATCACCCGAAATTCAAAGGCAACTGAATTTCGGCAACCGGGGCATCGAAGTCGGAATGCCGCGAAACTCACGGAGTCCAAGCGTTTCGCCGTTTGCGGAAGAAAGTCTGATGTAGAACAAGTAGCAGAAGCATACATGCTCAATAGGGATCACCCGAAATTCAAAGGCAACTGAATTTCGGCAACCGGGGCATCGAAGTCGGAATGCCGCGAAACTCACAGAGTCCAAGCGTTTCGCCGTTTGCGGAAGAAAGTCTGATGTAGAACAAGTAGCAGAAGCATACATGCTCAAGAGGGATCACCCGAAATTCAAAGGCAACTGAATTTCGGCAACCGGGGCATTGAAGGCGGAATGCCGCGAAACTCACCGAGTCAAAGCGTTTCGCCGTTTGTGGAAGAAAGTCTGATGTAGAACAAGTAGCAGAACCATACATGCTCAAGAGGGATCTCCCGAAATTGAAAGGCAACTGAATTTGGGCAACCGGGGCATCGAAGTCGGAATGCCGCGAAACTCACCGAGTCAAAGCGTTTCGCCGTTTGCGGAAGAAAGTCTGATGTAGAACAAGTAGCAGAAGCATACATGCTCAAGAGGGATCACCCAAAATTCAAAGGCAACTGAATTTTGGCAACCGGGGCATCGAAGTCGGAATGCTGCGAAACACACCGAGTCAAAGCGTTTCGCCGTTTGCGGAAGAAAGTCTGATGTAGAACAAGTACCAGAAGCATACATGCTCAAGAGGGATCACCCGAAATTCAAAGGCAACTGAATTTTGGCAACCAAGGCATCGAAATCGGAATGCCGCGAAACTCACTGAGTCAAAGCGTTTTGCCGTTTGCGGAAGAAAGTCTGATGTAAGATCGAAGTAGCAGAAGCGTGACATGCTCAAGAGGGATCACGCCGAAATTCAAAAGGCAACTGAATTTGCGGCCAACCGGGCAATCGAAGTCCGGAATGCCGCGAAACTCACCGTGAGTCAAAGACGTTTATCGCATCGTTTGCGGATGAAAGTCTGATGTAGAACAAGTAGCAGAAGCATACATGCTCAAGAGTGATCACCCGAAATTCAAAGGCAACTTGAATTTCGGCAACCTGGGGAAAATCGAAGTCCGGAATGCCGCGAAACTCACCAGAGTCATTTTTTTCGCCATTTTGCGGAAGAAAGTCTAATGTGGAACAAGTAGCAGAAGCATACAATACATGCTCAAGAGGGATCACCCGAAATTCAAAGGCAACTGAATTTCGGCAACGGGGCATCGAAGTCGGAATGCCGCGAAACTCACCGAGTCAAAGCGTTTCGCCGTTTGCGGAAGAAAGTCTGATGTAGAACAAGTAGCAGAAGCATACATGCTCAAGAGGGATCACCCGAAATTCAAAGGCAACTGAATTTCGGCAAACGGGGCATCGAAGTCGGAATGCCGCGAAACTCACCGAGTCAAAGCGTTTCGCCGTTTGCGGAAGAAAGTCTGATGTAGAACAAGTAGCAGAAGCATACATGCTCAAGAGGGATCACCCGAAATTCAAAGGCAACTGAATTTCGGCAACCGGGGCATCGAAGTCGGAATGCCGCGAAACTCACCGAGTCAAAGCGTTTCGCCGTTTGCGGAAGAAGTCTGATGTAGAACAAGTAGCAGAAGCATACATGCTCAAGAGGGATCACCCGAAATTCAAAGGCAACTGAATTTCGGCAACCGGGGCATCGAAGTCGGAATGCCGCGAAACTCACCGAGTCAAAGCGTTTCGCCGTTTGCGGAAGAAAGTCTGATGTAGAACAAGTAGCAGAAGCATACATGCTCAAGAGGGATCACCCGAAATTCAAAGGCAACTGAATTTCGGCAACCGGGGCATCGAAGTCGGAATGCCGCGAAACTCACCGAGTCAAAGCGTTTCGCCGTTTGCGGAAGAAGTCTGATGTAGAACAAGTAGCAGAAGCATACATGCTCAAGAGGGATCACCCGAAATTCAAAGGCAACTGAATTTCGGCAACCGGGGCATCGAAGTCGGAATGCCGCGAAACTCACCGAGTCAAAGCGTTTCGCCGTTTGCGGAAGAAAGTCTGATGTAGAACAAGTAGCAGAAGCATACATGCTCAAGAGGGATCACCCGAAATTCAAAGGCAACTGAATTTCGGCAACCGGGGCATCGAAGTCGGAATGCCGCGAAACTCACCGAGTCAAAGCGTTTCGCCGTTTGCGGAAGAAAGTCTGATGTAGAACAAGTAGCAGAAGCATACATGCTCAAGAGGGATCACCCGAAATTCAAAGGCAACTGAATTTCGGCAACCGGGGCATCGAAGTCGGAATGCCGCGAAACTCACCGAGTCAAAGCGTTTCGCCGTTTGCGGAAGAAAGTCTGATGTAGAACAAGTAGCAGAAGCATACATGCTCAAGAGGGATCACCCGAAATTCAAAGGCAACTGAATTTCGGCAACCGGGGCATCGAAGTCGGAATGCCGCGAAACTCACCGAGTCAAAGCGTTTCGCCGTTTGCGGAAGAAAGTCTGATGTAGAACAAGTAGCAGAAGCATACATGCTCAAGAGGGATCACCCGAAATTCAAAGGCAACTGAATTTCGGCAACCGGGGCATCGAAGTCGGAATGCCGCGAAACTCACCGAGTCAAAGCGTTTCGCCGTTTGCGGAAGAAAGTCTGATGTAGAACAAGTAGCAGAAGCATACATGCTCAAGAGGGATCACCCGAAATTCAAAGGCAACTGAATTTCGGCAACCGGGGCATCGAAGTCGGAATGCCGCGAAACTCACCGAGTCAAAGCGTTTCGCCGTTTGCGGAAGAAAGTCTGATGTAGAACAAGTAGCAGAAGCATACATGCTCAAGAGGGATCACCCGAAATTCAAAGGCAACTGAATTTCGGCAACCGGGGCATCGAAGTCGGAATGCCGCGAAACTCACCGAGTCAAAGCGTTTCGCCGTTTGCGGAAGAAAGTCTGATGTAGAACAAGTAGCAGAAGCATACATGCTCAAGAGGGATCACCCGAAATTCAAAGGCAACTGAATTTCGGCAACCGGGGCATCGAAGTCGGAATGCCGCGAAACTCACCGAGTCAAAGCGTTTCGCCGTTTGCGGAAGAAAGTCTGATGTAGAACAAGTAGCAGAAGCATACATGCTCAAGAGGGATCACCCGAAATTCAAAGGCAACTGAATTTCGGCAACCGGGGCATCGAAGTCGGAATGCCGCGAAACTCACCGAGTCAAAGCGTTTCGCCGTTTGCGGAAAAGTCTGATGTAGAACAAGTAGCAGAAGCATACATGCTCAAGAGGGATCACCCGAAATTCAAAGGCAACTGAATTTCGGCAACCGGGGCATCGAAGTCGGAATGCCGCGAAACTCACCGAGTCAAAGCGTTTCGCCGTTTGCGGAAGAAAGTCTGATGTAGAACAAGTAGCAGAAGCATACATGCTCAAGAGGGATCACCCGAAATTCAAAGGCAACTGAATTTCGGCAACCGGGGCATCGAAGTCGGAATGCCGCGAAACTCACCGAGTCAAAGCGTTTCGCCGTTTGCGGAAGAAAGTCTGATGTAGAACAAGTAGCAGAAGCATACATGCTCAAGAGGGATCACCCGAAATTCAAAGGCAACTGAATTTCGGCAACCGGGGCATCGAAGTCGGAATGCCGCGAAACTCACCGAGTCAAAGCGTTTCGCCGTTTGCGGAAGAAAGTCTGATGTAGAACAAGTAGCAGAAGCATACATGCTCAAGAGGGATCACCCGAAATTCAAAGGCAACTGAATTTCGGCAACCGGGGCATCGAAGTCGGAATGCCGCGAAACTCACCGAGTCAAAGCGTTTCGCCGTTTGCGGAAGAAGTCTGATGTAGAACAAGTAGCAGAAGCATACATGCTCAAGAGGGATCACCCGAAATTCAAAGGCAACTGAATTTCGGCAACCGGGGCATCGAAGTCGGAATGCCGCGAAACTCACCGAGTCAAAGCGTTTCGCCGTTTGCGGAAGAAAGTCTGATGTAGAACAAGTAGCAGAAGCATACATGCTCAAGAGGGATCACCCGAAATTCAAAGGCAACTGAATTTCGGCAACCGGGGCATCGAAGTCGGAATGCCGCGAAACTCACCGAGTCAAAGCGTTTCGCCGTTTGCGGAAGAAAGTCTGATGTAGAACAAGTAGCAGAAGCATACATGCTCAAGAGGGATCACCCGAAATTCAAAGGCAACTGAATTTCGGCAACCGGGGCATCGAAGTCGGAATGCCGCGAAACTCACCGAGTCAAAGCGTTTCGCCGTTTGCGGAAGAAGTCTGATGTAGAACAAGTAGCAGAAGCATACATGCTCAAGAGGGATCACCCGAAATTCAAAGGCAACTGAATTTCGGCAACCGGGGCATCGAAGTCGGAATGCCGCGAAACTCACCGAGTCAAAGCGTTTCGCCGTTTGCGGAAGAAAGTCTGATGTAGAACAAGTAGCAGAAGCATACATGCTCAAGAGGGATCACCCGAAATTCAAAGGCAACTGAATTTCGGCAACCGGGGCATCGAAGTCGGAATGCCGCGAAACTCACCGAGTCAAAGCGTTTCGCCGTTTGCGGAAGAAGTCTGATGTAGAACAAGTAGCAGAAGCATACATGCTCAAGAGGGATCACCCGAAATTCAAAGGCAACTGAATTTCGGCAACCGGGGCATCGAAGTCGGAATGCCGCGAAACTCACCGAGTCAAAGCGTTTCGCCGTTTGCGGAAGAAAGTCTGATGTAGAACAAGTAGCAGAAGCATACATGCTCAAGAGGGATCACCCGAAATTCAAAGGCAACTGAATTTCGGCAACCGGGGCATCGAAGTCGGAATGCCGCGAAACTCACCGAGTCAAAGCGTTTCGCCGTTTGCGGAAGAAGTCTGATGTAGAACAAGTAGCAGAAGCATACATGCTCAAGAGGGATCACCCGAAATTCAAAGGCAACTGAATTTCGGCAACCGGGGCATCGAAGTCGGAATGCCGCGAAACTCACCGAGTCAAAGCGTTTCGCCGTTTGCGGAAGAAAGTCTGATGTAGAACAAGTAGCAGAAGCATACATGCTCAAGAGGGATCACCCGAAATTCAAAGGCAACTGAATTTCGGCAACCGGGGCATCGAAGTCGGAATGCCGCGAAACTCACCGAGTCAAAGCGTTTCGCCGTTTGCGGAAGAAAGTCTGATGTAGAACAAGTAGCAGAAGCATACATGCTCAAGAGGGATCACCCGAAATTCAAAGGCAACTGAATTTCGGCAACCGGGGCATCGAAGTCGGAATGCCGCGAAACTCACCGAGTCAAAGCGTTTCGCCGTTTGCGGAAGAAAGTCTGATGTAGAACAAGTAGCAGAAGCATACATGCTCAAGAGGGATCACCCGAAATTCAAAGGCAACTGAATTTCGGCAACCGGGGCATCGAAGTCGGAATGCCGCGAAACTCACCGAGTCAAAGCGTTTCGCCGTTTGCGGAAGAAAGTCTGATGTAGAACAAGTAGCAGAAGCATACATGCTCAAGAGGGATCACCCGAAATTCAAAGGCAACTGAATTTCGGCAACCGGGGCATCGAAGTCGGAATGCCGCGAAACTCACCGAGTCAAAGCGTTTCGCCGTTTGCGGAAGAAAGTCTGATGTAGAACAAGTAGCAGAAGCATACATGCTCAAGAGGGATCACCCGAAATTCAAAGGCAACTGAATTTCGGCAACCGGGGCATCGAAGTCGGAATGCCGCGAAACTCACCGAGTCAAAGCGTTTCGCCGTTTGCGGAAGAAAGTCTGATGTAGAACAAGTAGCAGAAGCATACATGCTCAAGAGGGATCACCCGAAATTCAAAGGCAACTGAATTTCGGCAACCGGGGCATCGAAGTCGGAATGCCGCGAAACTCACCGAGTCAAAGCGTTTCGCCGTTTGCGGAAGAAAGTCTGATGTAGAACAAGTAGCAGAAGCATACATGCTCAAGAGGGATCACCCGAAATTCAAAGGCAACTGAATTTCGGCAACCGGGGCATCGAAGTCGGAATGCCGCGAAACTCACCGAGTCAAAGCGTTTCGCCGTTTGCGGAAGAAAGTCTGATGTAGAACAAGTAGCAGAAGCATACATGCTCAAGAGGGATCACCCGAAATTCAAAGGCAACTGAATTTCGGCAACCGGGGCATCGAAGTCGGAATGCCGCGAAACTCACCGAGTCAAAGCGTTTCGCCGTTTGCGGAAGAAAGTCTGATGTAGAACAAGTAGCAGAAGCATACATGCTCAAGAGGGATCACCCGAAATTCAAAGGCAACTGAATTTCGGCAACCGGGGCATCGAAGTCGGAATGCCGCGAAACTCACCGAGTCAAAGCGTTTCGCCGTTTGCGGAAGAAAGTCTGATGTAGAACAAGTAGCAGAAGCATACATGCTCAAGAGGGATCACCCGAAATTCAAAGGCAACTGAATTTCGGCAACCGGGGCATCGAAGTCGGAATGCCGCGAAACTCACCGAGTCAAAGCGTTTCGCCGTTTGCGGAAGAAAGTCTGATGTAGAACAAGTAGCAGAAGCATACATGCTCAAGAGGGATCACCCGAAATTCAAAGGCAACTGAATTTCGGCAACCGGGGCATCGAAGTCGGAATGCCGCGAAACTCACCGAGTCAAAGCGTTTCGCCGTTTGCGGAAGAAAGTCTGATGTAGAACAAGTAGCAGAAGCATACATGCTCAAGAGGGATCACCCGAAATTCAAAGGCAACTGAATTTCGGCAACCGGGGCATCGAAGTCGGAATGCCGCGAAACTCACCGAGTCAAAGCGTTTCGCCGTTTGCGGAAGAAGTCTGATGTAGAACAAGTAGCAGAAGCATACATGCTCAAGAGGGATCACCCGAAATTCAAAGGCAACTGAATTTCGGCAACCGGGGCATCGAAGTCGGAATGCCGCGAAACTCACCGAGTCAAAGCGTTTCGCCGTTTGCGGAAGAAAGTCTGATGTAGAACAAGTAGCAGAAGCATACATGCTCAAGAGGGATCACCCGAAATTCAAAGGCAACTGAATTTCGGCAACCGGGGCATCGAAGTCGGAATGCCGCGAAACTCACCGAGTCAAAGCGTTTCGCCGTTTGCGGAAGAAGTCTGATGTAGAACAAGTAGCAGAAGCATACATGCTCAAGAGGGATCACCCGAAATTCAAAGGCAACTGAATTTCGGCAACCGGGGCATCGAAGTCGGAATGCCGCGAAACTCACCGAGTCAAAGCGTTTCGCCGTTTGCGGAAGAAAGTCTGATGTAGAACAAGTAGCAGAAGCATACATGCTCAAGAGGGATCACCCGAAATTCAAAGGCAACTGAATTTCGGCAACCGGGGCATCGAAGTCGGAATGCCGCGAAACTCACCGAGTCAAAGCGTTTCGCCGTTTGCGGAAGAAAGTCTGATGTAGAACAAGTAGCAGAAGCATACATGCTCAAGAGGGATCACCCGAAATTCAAAGGCAACTGAATTTCGGCAACCGGGGCATCGAAGTCGGAATGCCGCGAAACTCACCGAGTCAAAGCGTTTCGCCGTTTGCGGAAGAAAGTCTGATGTAGAACAAGTAGCAGAAGCATACATGCTCAAGAGGGATCACCCGAAATTCAAAGGCAACTGAATTTCGGCAACCGGGGCATCGAAGTCGGAATGCCGCGAAACTCACCGAGTCAAAGCGTTTCGCCGTTTGCGGAAGAAAGTCTGATGTAGAACAAGTAGCAGAAGCATACATGCTCAAGAGGGATCACCCGAAATTCAAAGGCAACTGAATTTCGGCAACCGGGGCATCGAAGTCGGAATGCCGCGAAACTCACCGAGTCAAAGCGTTTCGCCGTTTGCGGAAGAAGTCTGATGTAGAACAAGTAGCAGAAGCATACATGCTCAAGAGGGATCACCCGAAATTCAAAGGCAACTGAATTTCGGCAACCGGGGCATCGAAGTCGGAATGCCGCGAAACTCACCGAGTCAAAGCGTTTCGCCGTTTGCGGAAGAAAGTCTGATGTAGAACAAGTAGCAGAAGCATACATGCTCAAGAGGGATCACCCGAAATTCAAAGGCAACTGAATTTCGGCAACCGGGGCATCGAAGTCGGAATGCCGCGAAACTCACCGAGTCAAAGCGTTTCGCCGTTTGCGGAAGAAAGTCTGATGTAGAACAAGTAGCAGAAGCATACATGCTCAAGAGGGATCACCCGAAATTCAAAGGCAACTGAATTTCGGCAACCGGGGCATCGAAGTCGGAATGCCGCGAAACTCACCGAGTCAAAGCGTTTCGCCGTTTGCGGAAGAAAGTCTGATGTAGAACAAGTAGCAGAAGCATACATGCTCAAGAGGGATCACCCGAAATTCAAAGGCAACTGAATTTCGGCAACCGGGGCATCGAAGTCGGAATGCCGCGAAACTCACCGAGTCAAAGCGTTTCGCCGTTTGCGGAAGAAAGTCTGATGTAGAACAAGTAGCAGAAGCATACATGCTCAAGAGGGATCACCCGAAATTCAAAGGCAACTGAATTTCGGCAACCGGGGCATCGAAGTCGGAATGCCGCGAAACTCACCGAGTCAAAGCGTTTCGCCGTTTGCGGAAGAAAGTCTGATGTAGAACAAGTAGCAGAAGCATACATGCTCAAGAGGGATCACCCGAAATTCAAAGGCAACTGAATTTCGGCAACCGGGGCATCGAAGTCGGAATGCCGCGAAACTCACCGAGTCAAAGCGTTTCGCCGTTTGCGGAAGAAAGTCTGATGTAGAACAAGTAGCAGAAGCATACATGCTCAAGAGGGATCACCCGAAATTCAAAGGCAACTGAATTTCGGCAACCGGGGCATCGAAGTCGGAATGCCGCGAAACTCACCGAGTCAAAGCGTTTCGCCGTTTGCGGAAGAAAGTCTGATGTAGAACAAGTAGCAGAAGCATACATGCTCAAGAGGGATCACCCGAAATTCAAAGGCAACTGAATTTCGGCAACCGGGGCATCGAAGTCGGAATGCCGCGAAACTCACCGAGTCAAAGCGTTTCGCCGTTTGCGGAAGAAAGTCTGATGTAGAACAAGTAGCAGAAGCATACATGCTCAAGAGGGATCACCCGAAATTCAAAGGCAACTGAATTTCGGCAACCGGGGCATCGAAGTCGGAATGCCGCGAAACTCACCGAGTCAAAGCGTTTCGCCGTTTGCGGAAGAAAGTCTGATGTAGAACAAGTAGCAGAAGCATACATGCTCAAGAGGGATCACCCGAAATTCAAAGGCAACTGAATTTCGGCAACCGGGGCATCGAAGTCGGAATGCCGCGAAACTCACCGAGTCAAAGCGTTTCGCCGTTTGCGGAAGAAAGTCTGATGTAGAACAAGTAGCAGAAGCATACATGCTCAAGAGGGATCACCCGAAATTCAAAGGCAACTGAATTTCGGCAACGGGGCATCGAAGTCGGAATGCCGCGAAACTCACCGAGTCAAAGCGTTTCGCCGTTTGCGGAAGAAAGTCTGATGTAGAACAAGTAGCAGAAGCATACATGCTCAAGAGGGATCACCCGAAATTCAAAGGCAACTGAATTTCGGCAACCGGGGCATCGAAGTCGGAATGCCGCGAAACTCACCGAGTCAAAGCGTTTCGCCGTTTGCGGAAGAAAGTCTGATGTAGAACAAGTAGCAGAAGCATACATGCTCAAGAGGGATCACCCGAAATTCAAAGGCAACTGAATTTCGGCAACCGGGGCATCGAAGTCGGAATGCCGCGAAACTCACCGAGTCAAAGCGTTTCGCCGTTTGCGGAAGAAAGTCTGATGTAGAACAAGTAGCAGAAGCATACATGCTCAAGAGGGATCACCCGAAATTCAAAGGCAACTGAATTTCGGCAACCGGGGCATCGAAGTCGGAATGCCGCGAAACTCACCGAGTCAAAGCGTTTCGCCGTTTGCGGAAGAAAGTCTGATGTAGAACAAGTAGCAGAAGCATACATGCTCAAGAGGGATCACCCGAAATTCAAAGGCAACTGAATTTCGGCAACCGGGGCATCGAAGTCGGAATGCCGCGAAACTCACCGAGTCAAAGCGTTTCGCCGTTTGCGGAAGAAAGTCTGATGTAGAACAAGTAGCAGAAGCATACATGCTCAAGAGGGATCACCCGAAATTCAAAGGCAACTGAATTTCGGCAACCGGGGCATCGAAGTCGGAATGCCGCGAAACTCACCGAGTCAAAGCGTTTCGCCGTTTGCGGAAGAAAGTCTGATGTAGAACAAGTAGCAGAAGCATACATGCTCAAGAGGGATCACCCGAAATTCAAAGGCAACTGAATTTCGGCAACCGGGGCATCGAAGTCGGAATGCCGCGAAACTCACCGAGTCAAAGCGTTTCGCCGTTTGCGGAAGAAAGTCTGATGTAGAACAAGTAGCAGAAGCATACATGCTCAAGAGGGATCACCCGAAATTCAAAGGCAACTGAATTTCGGCAACCGGGGCATCGAAGTCGGAATGCCGCGAAACTCACCGAGTCAAAGCGTTTCGCCGTTTGCGGAAGAAAGTCTGATGTAGAACAAGTAGCAGAAGCATACATGCTCAAGAGGGATCACCCGAAATTCAAAGGCAACTGAATTTCGGCAACCGGGGCATCGAAGTCGGAATGCCGCGAAACTCACCGAGTCAAAGCGTTTCGCCGTTTGCGGAAGAAAGTCTGATGTAGAACAAGTAGCAGAAGCATACATGCTCAAGAGGGATCACCCGAAATTCAAAGGCAACTGAATTTCGGCAACCGGGGCATCGAAGTCGGAATGCCGCGAAACTCACCGAGTCAAAGCGTTTCGCCGTTTGCGGAAGAAGTCTGATGTAGAACAAGTAGCAGAAGCATACATGCTCAAGAGGGATCACCCGAAATTCAAAGGCAACTGAATTTCGGCAACCGGGGCATCGAAGTCGGAATGCCGCGAAACTCACCGAGTCAAAGCGTTTCGCCGTTTGCGGAAGAAAGTCTGATGTAGAACAAGTAGCAGAAGCATACATGCTCAAGAGGGATCACCCGAAATTCAAAGGCAACTGAATTTCGGCAACCGGGGCATCGAAGTCGGAATGCCGCGAAACTCACCGAGTCAAAGCGTTTCGCCGTTTGCGGAAGAAAGTCTGATGTAGAACAAGTAGCAGAAGCATACATGCTCAAGAGGGATCACCCGAAATTCAAAGGCAACTGAATTTCGGCAACCGGGGCATCGAAGTCGGAATGCCGCGAAACTCACCGAGTCAAAGCGTTTCGCCGTTTGCGGAAGAAAGTCTGATGTAGAACAAGTAGCAGAAGCATACATGCTCAAGAGGGATCACCCGAAATTCAAAGGCAACTGAATTTCGGCAACCGGGGCATCGAAGTCGGAATGCCGCGAAACTCACCGAGTCAAAGCGTTTCGCCGTTTGCGGAAGAAAGTCTGATGTAGAACAAGTAGCAGAAGCATACATGCTCAAGAGGGATCACCCGAAATTCAAAGGCAACTGAATTTCGGCAACCGGGGCATCGAAGTCGGAATGCCGCGAAACTCACCGAGTCAAAGCGTTTCGCCGTTTGCGGAAGAAAGTCTGATGTAGAACAAGTAGCAGAAGCATACATGCTCAAGAGGGATCACCCGAAATTCAAAGGCAACTGAATTTCGGCAACCGGGGCATCGAAGTCGGAATGCCGCGAAACTCACCGAGTCAAAGCGTTTCGCCGTTTGCGGAAGAAAGTCTGATGTAGAACAAGTAGCAGAAGCATACATGCTCAAGAGGGATCACCCGAAATTCAAAGGCAACTGAATTTCGGCAACCGGGGCATCGAAGTCGGAATGCCGCGAAACTCACCGAGTCAAAGCGTTTCGCCGTTTGCGGAAGAAAGTCTGATGTAGAACAAGTAGCAGAAGCATACATGCTCAAGAGGGATCACCCGAAATTCAAAGGCAACTGAATTTCGGCAACCGGGGCATCGAAGTCGGAATGCCGCGAAACTCACCGAGTCAAAGCGTTTCGCCGTTTGCGGAAGAAAGTCTGATGTAGAACAAGTAGCAGAAGCATACATGCTCAAGAGGGATCACCCGAAATTCAAAGGCAACTGAATTTCGGCAACCGGGGCATCGAAGTCGGAATGCCGCGAAACTCACCGAGTCAAAGCGTTTCGCCGTTTGCGGAAGAAAGTCTGATGTAGAACAAGTAGCAGAAGCATACATGCTCAAGAGGGATCACCCGAAATTCAAAGGCAACTGAATTTCGGCAACCGGGGCATCGAAGTCGGAATGCCGCGAAACTCACCGAGTCAAAGCGTTTCGCCGTTTGCGGAAGAAAGTCTGATGTAGAACAAGTAGCAGAAGCATACATGCTCAAGAGGGATCACCCGAAATTCAAAGGCAACTGAATTTCGGCAACCGGGGCATCGAAGTCGGAATGCCGCGAAACTCACCGAGTCAAAGCGTTTCGCCGTTTGCGGAAGAAAGTCTGATGTAGAACAAGTAGCAGAAGCATACATGCTCAAGAGGGATCACCCGAAATTCAAAGGCAACTGAATTTCGGCAACCGGGGCATCGAAGTCGGAATGCCGCGAAACTCACCGAGTCAAAGCGTTTCGCCGTTTGCGGAAGAAAGTCTGATGTAGAACAAGTAGCAGAAGCATACATGCTCAAGAGGGATCACCCGAAATTCAAAGGCAACTGAATTTCGGCAACCGGGGCATCGAAGTCGGAATGCCGCGAAACTCACCGAGTCAAAGCGTTTCGCCGTTTGCGGAAGAAAGTCTGATGTAGAACAAGTAGCAGAAGCATACATGCTCAAGAGGGATCACCCGAAATTCAAAGGCAACTGAATTTCGGCAACCGGGGCATCGAAGTCGGAATGCCGCGAAACTCACCGAGTCAAAGCGTTTCGCCGTTTGCGGAAGAAAGTCTGATGTAGAACAAGTAGCAGAAGCATACATGCTCAAGAGGGATCACCCGAAATTCAAAGGCAACTGAATTTCGGCAACCGGGGCATCGAAGTCGGAATGCCGCGAAACTCACCGAGTCAAAGCGTTTCGCCGTTTGCGGAAGAAAGTCTGATGTAGAACAAGTAGCAGAAGCATACATGCTCAAGAGGGATCACCCGAAATTCAAAGGCAACTGAATTTCGGCAACCGGGGCATCGAAGTCGGAATGCCGCGAAACTCACCGAGTCAAAGCGTTTCGCCGTTTGCGGAAGAAGTCTGATGTAGAACAAGTAGCAGAAGCATACATGCTCAAGAGGGATCACCCGAAATTCAAAGGCAACTGAATTTCGGCAACCGGGGCATCGAAGTCGGAATGCCGCGAAACTCACCGAGTCAAAGCGTTTCGCCGTTTGCGGAAGAAAGTCTGATGTAGAACAAGTAGCAGAAGCATACATGCTCAAGAGGGATCACCCGAAATTCAAAGGCAACTGAATTTCGGCAACCGGGGCATCGAAGTCGGAATGCCGCGAAACTCACCGAGTCAAAGCGTTTCGCCGTTTGCGGAAGAAAGTCTGATGTAGAACAAGTAGCAGAAGCATACATGCTCAAGAGGGATCACCCGAAATTCAAAGGCAACTGAATTTCGGCAACCGGGGCATCGAAGTCGGAATGCCGCGAAACTCACCGAGTCAAAGCGTTTCGCCGTTTGCGGAAGAAAGTCTGATGTAGAACAAGTAGCAGAAGCATACATGCTCAAGAGGGATCACCCGAAATTCAAAGGCAACTGAATTTCGGCAACCGGGGCATCGAAGTCGGAATGCCGCGAAACTCACCGAGTCAAAGCGTTTCGCCGTTTGCGGAAGAAAGTCTGATGTAGAACAAGTAGCAGAAGCATACATGCTCAAGAGGGATCACCCGAAATTCAAAGGCAACTGAATTTCGGCAACCGGGGCATCGAAGTCGGAATGCCGCGAAACTCACCGAGTCAAAGCGTTTCGCCGTTTGCGGAAGAAAGTCTGATGTAGAACAAGTAGCAGAAGCATACATGCTCAAGAGGGATCACCCGAAATTCAAAGGCAACTGAATTTCGGCAACCGGGGCATCGAAGTCGGAATGCCGCGAAACTCACCGAGTCAAAGCGTTTCGCCGTTTGCGGAAGAAAGTCTGATGTAGAACAAGTAGCAGAAGCATACATGCTCAAGAGGGATCACCCGAAATTCAAAGGCAACTGAATTTCGGCAACCGGGGCATCGAAGTCGGAATGCCGCGAAACTCACCGAGTCAAAGCGTTTCGCCGTTTGCGGAAGAAAGTCTGATGTAGAACAAGTAGCAGAAGCATACATGCTCAAGAGGGATCACCCGAAATTCAAAGGCAACTGAATTTCGGCAACCGGGGCATCGAAGTCGGAATGCCGCGAAACTCACCGAGTCAAAGCGTTTCGCCGTTTGCGGAAGAAAGTCTGATGTAGAACAAGTAGCAGAAGCATACATGCTCAAGAGGGATCACCCGAAATTCAAAGGCAACTGAATTTCGGCAACCGGGGCATCGAAGTCGGAATGCCGCGAAACTCACCGAGTCAAAGCGTTTCGCCGTTTGCGGAAGAAAGTCTGATGTAGAACAAGTAGCAGAAGCATACATGCTCAAGAGGGATCACCCGAAATTCAAAGGCAACTGAATTTCGGCAACCGGGGCATCGAAGTCGGAATGCCGCGAAACTCACCGAGTCAAAGCGTTTCGCCGTTTGCGGAAGAAAGTCTGATGTAGAACAAGTAGCAGAAGCATACATGCTCAAGAGGGATCACCCGAAATTCAAAGGCAACTGAATTTCGGCAACCGGGGCATCGAAGTCGGAATGCCGCGAAACTCACCGAGTCAAAGCGTTTCGCCGTTTGCGGAAGAAAGTCTGATGTAGAACAAGTAGCAGAAGCATACATGCTCAAGAGGGATCACCCGAAATTCAAAGGCAACTGAATTTCGGCAACCGGGGCATCGAAGTCGGAATGCCGCGAAACTCACCGAGTCAAAGCGTTTCGCCGTTTGCGGAAGAAAGTCTGATGTAGAACAAGTAGCAGAAGCATACATGCTCAAGAGGGATCACCCGAAATTCAAAGGCAACTGAATTTCGGCAACCGGGGCATCGAAGTCGGAATGCCGCGAAACTCACCGAGTCAAAGCGTTTCGCCGTTTGCGGAAGAAGTCTGATGTAGAACAAGTAGCAGAAGCATACATGCTCAAGAGGGATCACCCGAAATTCAAAGGCAACTGAATTTCGGCAACCGGGGCATCGAAGTCGGAATGCCGCGAAACTCACCGAGTCAAAGCGTTTCGCCGTTTGCGGAAGAAAGTCTGATGTAGAACAAGTAGCAGAAGCATACATGCTCAAGAGGGATCACCCGAAATTCAAAGGCAACTGAATTTCGGCAACCGGGGCATCGAAGTCGGAATGCCGCGAAACTCACCGAGTCAAAGCGTTTCGCCGTTTGCGGAAGAAAGTCTGATGTAGAACAAGTAGCAGAAGCATACATGCTCAAGAGGGATCACCCGAAATTCAAAGGCAACTGAATTTCGGCAACCGGGGCATCGAAGTCGGAATGCCGCGAAACTCACCGAGTCAAAGCGTTTCGCCGTTTGCGGAAGAAAGTCTGATGTAGAACAAGTAGCAGAAGCATACATGCTCAAGAGGGATCACCCGAAATTCAAAGGCAACTGAATTTCGGCAACCGGGGCATCGAAGTCGGAATGCCGCGAAACTCACCGAGTCAAAGCGTTTCGCCGTTTGCGGAAGAAAGTCTGATGTAGAACAAGTAGCAGAAGCATACATGCTCAAGAGGGATCACCCGAAATTCAAAGGCAACTGAATTTCGGCAACCGGGGCATCGAAGTCGGAATGCCGCGAAACTCACCGAGTCAAAGCGTTTCGCCGTTTGCGGAAGAAAGTCTGATGTAGAACAAGTAGCAGAAGCATACATGCTCAAGAGGGATCACCCGAAATTCAAAGGCAACTGAATTTCGGCAACCGGGGCATCGAAGTCGGAATGCCGCGAAACTCACCGAGTCAAAGCGTTTCGCCGTTTGCGGAAGAAAGTCTGATGTAGAACAAGTAGCAGAAGCATACATGCTCAAGAGGGATCACCCGAAATTCAAAGGCAACTGAATTTCGGCAACCGGGGCATCGAAGTCGGAATGCCGCGAAACTCACCGAGTCAAAGCGTTTCGCCGTTTGCGGAAGAAAGTCTGATGTAGAACAAGTAGCAGAAGCATACATGCTCAAGAGGGATCACCCGAAATTCAAAGGCAACTGAATTTCGGCAACCGGGGCATCGAAGTCGGAATGCCGCGAAACTCACCGAGTCAAAGCGTTTCGCCGTTTGCGGAAGAAAGTCTGATGTAGAACAAGTAGCAGAAGCATACATGCTCAAGAGGGATCACCCGAAATTCAAAGGCAACTGAATTTCGGCAACCGGGGCATCGAAGTCGGAATGCCGCGAAACTCACCGAGTCAAAGCGTTTCGCCGTTTGCGGAAGAAAGTCTGATGTAGAACAAGTAGCAGAAGCATACATGCTCAAGAGGGATCACCCGAAATTCAAAGGCAACTGAATTTCGGCAACCGGGGCATCGAAGTCGGAATGCCGCGAAACTCACCGAGTCAAAGCGTTTCGCCGTTTGCGGAAGAAAGTCTGATGTAGAACAAGTAGCAGAAGCATACATGCTCAAGAGGGATCACCCGAAATTCAAAGGCAACTGAATTTCGGCAACCGGGGCATCGAAGTCGGAATGCCGCGAAACTCACCGAGTCAAAGCGTTTCGCCGTTTGCGGAAGAAAGTCTGATGTAGAACAAGTAGCAGAAGCATACATGCTCAAGAGGGATCACCCGAAATTCAAAGGCAACTGAATTTCGGCAACCGGGGCATCGAAGTCGGAATGCCGCGAAACTCACCGAGTCAAAGCGTTTCGCCGTTTGCGGAAGAAAGTCTGATGTAGAACAAGTAGCAGAAGCATACATGCTCAAGAGGGATCACCCGAAATTCAAAGGCAACTGAATTTCGGCAACCGGGGCATCGAAGTCGGAATGCCGCGAAACTCACCGAGTCAAAGCGTTTCGCCGTTTGCGGAAGAAAGTCTGATGTAGAACAAGTAGCAGAAGCATACATGCTCAAGAGGGATCACCCGAAATTCAAAGGCAACTGAATTTCGGCAACCGGGGCATCGAAGTCGGAATGCCGCGAAACTCACCGAGTCAAAGCGTTTCGCCGTTTGCGGAAGAAAGTCTGATGTAGAACAAGTAGCAGAAGCATACATGCTCAAGAGGGATCACCCGAAATTCAAAGGCAACTGAATTTCGGCAACCGGGGCATCGAAGTCGGAATGCCGCGAAACTCACCGAGTCAAAGCGTTTCGCCGTTTGCGGAAGAAAGTCTGATGTAGAACAAGTAGCAGAAGCATACATGCTCAAGAGGGATCACCCGAAATTCAAAGGCAACTGAATTTCGGCAACCGGGGCATCGAAGTCGGAATGCCGCGAAACTCACCGAGTCAAAGCGTTTCGCCGTTTGCGGAAGAAAGTCTGATGTAGAACAAGTAGCAGAAGCATACATGCTCAAGAGGGATCACCCGAAATTCAAAGGCAACTGAATTTCGGCAACCGGGGCATCGAAGTCGGAATGCCGCGAAACTCACCGAGTCAAAGCGTTTCGCCGTTTGCGGAAGAAAGTCTGATGTAGAACAAGTAGCAGAAGCATACATGCTCAAGAGGGATCACCCGAAATTCAAAGGCAACTGAATTTCGGCAACCGGGGCATCGAAGTCGGAATGCCGCGAAACTCACCGAGTCAAAGCGTTTCGCCGTTTGCGGAAGAAAGTCTGATGTAGAACAAGTAGCAGAAGCATACATGCTCAAGAGGGATCACCCGAAATTCAAAGGCAACTGAATTTCGGCAACCGGGGCATCGAAGTCGGAATGCCGCGAAACTCACCGAGTCAAAGCGTTTCGCCGTTTGCGGAAGAAAGTCTGATGTAGAACAAGTAGCAGAAGCATACATGCTCAAGAGGGATCACCCGAAATTCAAAGGCAACTGAATTTCGGCAACCGGGGCATCGAAGTCGGAATGCCGCGAAACTCACCGAGTCAAAGCGTTTCGCCGTTTGCGGAAGAAAGTCTGATGTAGAACAAGTAGCAGAAGCATACATGCTCAAGAGGGATCACCCGAAATTCAAAGGCAACTGAATTTCGGCAACCGGGGCATCGAAGTCGGAATGCCGCGAAACTCACCGAGTCAAAGCGTTTCGCCGTTTGCGGAAGAAAGTCTGATGTAGAACAAGTAGCAGAAGCATACATGCTCAAGAGGGATCACCCGAAATTCAAAGGCAACTGAATTTCGGCAACCGGGGCATCGAAGTCGGAATGCCGCGAAACTCACCGAGTCAAAGCGTTTCGCCGTTTGCGGAAGAAAGTCTGATGTAGAACAAGTAGCAGAAGCATACATGCTCAAGAGGGATCACCCGAAATTCAAAGGCAACTGAATTTCGGCAACCGGGGCATCGAAGTCGGAATGCCGCGAAACTCACCGAGTCAAAGCGTTTCGCCGTTTGCGGAAGAAAGTCTGATGTAGAACAAGTAGCAGAAGCATACATGCTCAAGAGGGATCACCCGAAATTCAAAGGCAACTGAATTTCGGCAACCGGGGCATCGAAGTCGGAATGCCGCGAAACTCACCGAGTCAAAGCGTTTCGCCGTTTGCGGAAGAAAGTCTGATGTAGAACAAGTAGCAGAAGCATACATGCTCAAGAGGGATCACCCGAAATTCAAAGGCAACTGAATTTCGGCAACCGGGGCATCGAAGTCGGAATGCCGCGAAACTCACCGAGTCAAAGCGTTTCGCCGTTTGCGGAAGAAAGTCTGATGTAGAACAAGTAGCAGAAGCATACATGCTCAAGAGGGATCACCCGAAATTCAAAGGCAACTGAATTTCGGCAACCGGGGCATCGAAGTCGGAATGCCGCGAAACTCACCGAGTCAAAGCGTTTCGCCGTTTGCGGAAGAAAGTCTGATGTAGAACAAGTAGCAGAAGCATACATGCTCAAGAGGGATCACCCGAAATTCAAAGGCAACTGAATTTCGGCAACCGGGGCATCGAAGTCGGAATGCCGCGAAACTCACCGAGTCAAAGCGTTTCGCCGTTTGCGGAAGAAAGTCTGATGTAGAACAAGTAGCAGAAGCATACATGCTCAAGAGGGATCACCCGAAATTCAAAGGCAACTGAATTTCGGCAACCGGGGCATCGAAGTCGGAATGCCGCGAAACTCACCGAGTCAAAGCGTTTCGCCGTTTGCGGAAGAAAGTCTGATGTAGAACAAGTAGCAGAAGCATACATGCTCAAGAGGGATCACCCGAAATTCAAAGGCAACTGAATTTCGGCAACCGGGGCATCGAAGTCGGAATGCCGCGAAACTCACCGAGTCAAAGCGTTTCGCCGTTTGCGGAAGAAAGTCTGATGTAGAACAAGTAGCAGAAGCATACATGCTCAAGAGGGATCACCCGAAATTCAAAGGCAACTGAATTTCGGCAACCGGGGCATCGAAGTCGGAATGCCGCGAAACTCACCGAGTCAAAGCGTTTCGCCGTTTGCGGAAGAAAGTCTGATGTAGAACAAGTAGCAGAAGCATACATGCTCAAGAGGGATCACCCGAAATTCAAAGGCAACTGAATTTCGGCAACCGGGGCATCGAAGTCGGAATGCCGCGAAACTCACCGAGTCAAAGCGTTTCGCCGTTTGCGGAAGAAAGTCTGATGTAGAACAAGTAGCAGAAGCATACATGCTCAAGAGGGATCACCCGAAATTCAAAGGCAACTGAATTTCGGCAACCGGGGCATCGAAGTCGGAATGCCGCGAAACTCACCGAGTCAAAGCGTTTCGCCGTTTGCGGAAGAAAGTCTGATGTAGAACAAGTAGCAGAAGCATACATGCTCAAGAGGGATCACCCGAAATTCAAAGGCAACTGAATTTCGGCAACCGGGGCATCGAAGTCGGAATGCCGCGAAACTCACCGAGTCAAAGCGTTTCGCCGTTTGCGGAAGAAAGTCTGATGTAGAACAAGTAGCAGAAGCATACATGCTCAAGAGGGATCACCCGAAATTCAAAGGCAACTGAATTTCGGCAACCGGGGCATCGAAGTCGGAATGCCGCGAAACTCACCGAGTCAAAGCGTTTCGCCGTTTGCGGAAGAAAGTCTGATGTAGAACAAGTAGCAGAAGCATACATGCTCAAGAGGGATCACCCGAAATTCAAAGGCAACTGAATTTCGGCAACCGGGGCATCGAAGTCGGAATGCCGCGAAACTCACCGAGTCAAAGCGTTTCGCCGTTTGCGGAAGAAAGTCTGATGTAGAACAAGTAGCAGAAGCATACATGCTCAAGAGGGATCACCCGAAATTCAAAGGCAACTGAATTTCGGCAACCGGGGCATCGAAGTCGGAATGCCGCGAAACTCACCGAGTCAAAGCGTTTCGCCGTTTGCGGAAGAAAGTCTGATGTAGAACAAGTAGCAGAAGCATACATGCTCAAGAGGGATCACCCGAAATTCAAAGGCAACTGAATTTCGGCAACCGGGGCATCGAAGTCGGAATGCCGCGAAACTCACCGAGTCAAAGCGTTTCGCCGTTTGCGGAAGAAGTCTGATGTAGAACAAGTAGCAGAAGCATACATGCTCAAGAGGGATCACCCGAAATTCAAAGGCAACTGAATTTCGGCAACGGGGCATCGAAGTCGGAATGCCGCGAAACTCACCGAGTCAAAGCGTTTCGCCGTTTGCGGAAGAAAGTCTGATGTAGAACAAGTAGCAGAAGCATACATGCTCAAGAGGGATCACCCGAAATTCAAAGGCAACTGAATTTCGGCAACCGGGGCATCGAAGTCGGAATGCCGCGAAACTCACCGAGTCAAAGCGTTTCGCCGTTTGCGGAAGAAAGTCTGATGTAGAACAAGTAGCAGAAGCATACATGCTCAAGAGGGATCACCCGAAATTCAAAGGCAACTGAATTTCGGCAACCGGGGCATCGAAGTCGGAATGCCGCGAAACTCACCGAGTCAAAGCGTTTCGCCGTTTGCGGAAGAAAGTCTGATGTAGAACAAGTAGCAGAAGCATACATGCTCAAGAGGGATCACCCGAAATTCAAAGGCAACTGAATTTCGGCAACCGGGGCATCGAAGTCGGAATGCCGCGAAACTCACCGAGTCAAAGCGTTTCGCCGTTTGCGGAAGAAAGTCTGATGTAGAACAAGTAGCAGAAGCATACATGCTCAAGAGGGATCACCCGAAATTCAAAGGCAACTGAATTTCGGCAACCGGGGCATCGAAGTCGGAATGCCGCGAAACTCACCGAGTCAAAGCGTTTCGCCGTTTGCGGAAGAAAGTCTGATGTAGAACAAGTAGCAGAAGCATACATGCTCAAGAGGGATCACCCGAAATTCAAAGGCAACTGAATTTCGGCAACCGGGGCATCGAAGTCGGAATGCCGCGAAACTCACCGAGTCAAAGCGTTTCGCCGTTTGCGGAAGAAAGTCTGATGTAGAACAAGTAGCAGAAGCATACATGCTCAAGAGGGATCACCCGAAATTCAAAGGCAACTGAATTTCGGCAACCGGGGCATCGAAGTCGGAATGCCGCGAAACTCACCGAGTCAAAGCGTTTCGCCGTTTGCGGAAGAAAGTCTGATGTAGAACAAGTAGCAGAAGCATACATGCTCAAGAGGGATCACCCGAAATTCAAAGGCAACTGAATTTCGGCAACCGGGGCATCGAAGTCGGAATGCCGCGAAACTCACCGAGTCAAAGCGTTTCGCCGTTTGCGGAAGAAAGTCTGATGTAGAACAAGTAGCAGAAGCATACATGCTCAAGAGGGATCACCCGAAATTCAAAGGCAACTGAATTTCGGCAACCGGGGCATCGAAGTCGGAATGCCGCGAAACTCACCGAGTCAAAGCGTTTCGCCGTTTGCGGAAGAAAGTCTGATGTAGAACAAGTAGCAGAAGCATACATGCTCAAGAGGGATCACCCGAAATTCAAAGGCAACTGAATTTCGGCAACCGGGGCATCGAAGTCGGAATGCCGCGAAACTCACCGAGTCAAAGCGTTTCGCCGTTTGCGGAAGAAAGTCTGATGTAGAACAAGTAGCAGAAGCATACATGCTCAAGAGGGATCACCCGAAATTCAAAGGCAACTGAATTTCGGCAACCGGGGCATCGAAGTCGGAATGCCGCGAAACTCACCGAGTCAAAGCGTTTCGCCGTTTGCGGAAGAAAGTCTGATGTAGAACAAGTAGCAGAAGCATACATGCTCAAGAGGGATCACCCGAAATTCAAAGGCAACTGAATTTCGGCAACCGGGGCATCGAAGTCGGAATGCCGCGAAACTCACCGAGTCAAAGCGTTTCGCCGTTTGCGGAAGAAAGTCTGATGTAGAACAAGTAGCAGAAGCATACATGCTCAAGAGGGATCACCCGAAATTCAAAGGCAACTGAATTTCGGCAACCGGGGCATCGAAGTCGGAATGCCGCGAAACTCACCGAGTCAAAGCGTTTCGCCGTTTGCGGAAGAAAGTCTGATGTAGAACAAGTAGCAGAAGCATACATGCTCAAGAGGGATCACCCGAAATTCAAAGGCAACTGAATTTCGGCAACCGGGGCATCGAAGTCGGAATGCCGCGAAACTCACCGAGTCAAAGCGTTTCGCCGTTTGCGGAAGAAAGTCTGATGTAGAACAAGTAGCAGAAGCATACATGCTCAAGAGGGATCACCCGAAATTCAAAGGCAACTGAATTTCGGCAACCGGGGCATCGAAGTCGGAATGCCGCGAAACTCACCGAGTCAAAGCGTTTCGCCGTTTGCGGAAGAAAGTCTGATGTAGAACAAGTAGCAGAAGCATACATGCTCAAGAGGGATCACCCGAAATTCAAAGGCAACTGAATTTCGGCAACCGGGGCATCGAAGTCGGAATGCCGCGAAACTCACCGAGTCAAAGCGTTTCGCCGTTTGCGGAAGAAAGTCTGATGTAGAACAAGTAGCAGAAGCATACATGCTCAAGAGGGATCACCCGAAATTCAAAGGCAACTGAATTTCGGCAACCGGGGCATCGAAGTCGGAATGCCGCGAAACTCACCGAGTCAAAGCGTTTCGCCGTTTGCGGAAGAAAGTCTGATGTAGAACAAGTAGCAGAAGCATACATGCTCAAGAGGGATCACCCGAAATTCAAAGGCAACTGAATTTCGGCAACCGGGGCATCGAAGTCGGAATGCCGCGAAACTCACCGAGTCAAAGCGTTTCGCCGTTTGCGGAAGAAAGTCTGATGTAGAACAAGTAGCAGAAGCATACATGCTCAAGAGGGATCACCCGAAATTCAAAGGCAACTGAATTTCGGCAACCGGGGCATCGAAGTCGGAATGCCGCGAAACTCACCGAGTCAAAGCGTTTCGCCGTTTGCGGAAGAAGTCTGATGTAGAACAAGTAGCAGAAGCATACATGCTCAAGAGGGATCACCCGAAATTCAAAGGCAACTGAATTTCGGCAACCGGGGCATCGAAGTCGGAATGCCGCGAAACTCACCGAGTCAAAGCGTTTCGCCGTTTGCGGAAGAAAGTCTGATGTAGAACAAGTAGCAGAAGCATACATGCTCAAGAGGGATCACCCGAAATTCAAAGGCAACTGAATTTCGGCAACCGGGGCATCGAAGTCGGAATGCCGCGAAACTCACCGAGTCAAAGCGTTTCGCCGTTTGCGGAAGAAAGTCTGATGTAGAACAAGTAGCAGAAGCATACATGCTCAAGAGGGATCACCCGAAATTCAAAGGCAACTGAATTTCGGCAACCGGGGCATCGAAGTCGGAATGCCGCGAAACTCACCGAGTCAAAGCGTTTCGCCGTTTGCGGAAGAAAGTCTGATGTAGAACAAGTAGCAGAAGCATACATGCTCAAGAGGGATCACCCGAAATTCAAAGGCAACTGAATTTCGGCAACCGGGGCATCGAAGTCGGAATGCCGCGAAACTCACCGAGTCAAAGCGTTTCGCCGTTTGCGGAAGAAAGTCTGATGTAGAACAAGTAGCAGAAGCATACATGCTCAAGAGGGATCACCCGAAATTCAAAGGCAACTGAATTTCGGCAACCGGGGCATCGAAGTCGGAATGCCGCGAAACTCACCGAGTCAAAGCGTTTCGCCGTTTGCGGAAGAAAGTCTGATGTAGAACAAGTAGCAGAAGCATACATGCTCAAGAGGGATCACCCGAAATTCAAAGGCAACTGAATTTCGGCAACCGGGGCATCGAAGTCGGAATGCCGCGAAACTCACCGAGTCAAAGCGTTTCGCCGTTTGCGGAAGAAAGTCTGATGTAGAACAAGTAGCAGAAGCATACATGCTCAAGAGGGATCACCCGAAATTCAAAGGCAACTGAATTTCGGCAACCGGGGCATCGAAGTCGGAATGCCGCGAAACTCACCGAGTCAAAGCGTTTCGCCGTTTGCGGAAGAAAGTCTGATGTAGAACAAGTAGCAGAAGCATACATGCTCAAGAGGGATCACCCGAAATTCAAAGGCAACTGAATTTCGGCAACCGGGGCATCGAAGTCGGAATGCCGCGAAACTCACCGAGTCAAAGCGTTTCGCCGTTTGCGGAAGAAAGTCTGATGTAGAACAAGTAGCAGAAGCATACATGCTCAAGAGGGATCACCCGAAATTCAAAGGCAACTGAATTTCGGCAACCGGGGCATCGAAGTCGGAATGCCGCGAAACTCACCGAGTCAAAGCGTTTCGCCGTTTGCGGAAGAAAGTCTGATGTAGAACAAGTAGCAGAAGCATACATGCTCAAGAGGGATCACCCGAAATTCAAAGGCAACTGAATTTCGGCAACCGGGGCATCGAAGTCGGAATGCCGCGAAACTCACCGAGTCAAAGCGTTTCGCCGTTTGCGGAAGAAAGTCTGATGTAGAACAAGTAGCAGAAGCATACATGCTCAAGAGGGATCACCCGAAATTCAAAGGCAACTGAATTTCGGCAACCGGGGCATCGAAGTCGGAATGCCGCGAAACTCACCGAGTCAAAGCGTTTCGCCGTTTGCGGAAGAAAGTCTGATGTAGAACAAGTAGCAGAAGCATACATGCTCAAGAGGGATCACCCGAAATTCAAAGGCAACTGAATTTCGGCAACCGGGGCATCGAAGTCGGAATGCCGCGAAACTCACCGAGTCAAAGCGTTTCGCCGTTTGCGGAAGAAAGTCTGATGTAGAACAAGTAGCAGAAGCATACATGCTCAAGAGGGATCACCCGAAATTCAAAGGCAACTGAATTTCGGCAACCGGGGCATCGAAGTCGGAATGCCGCGAAACTCACCGAGTCAAAGCGTTTCGCCGTTTGCGGAAGAAAGTCTGATGTAGAACAAGTAGCAGAAGCATACATGCTCAAGAGGGATCACCCGAAATTCAAAGGCAACTGAATTTCGGCAACCGGGGCATCGAAGTCGGAATGCCGCGAAACTCACCGAGTCAAAGCGTTTCGCCGTTTGCGGAAGAAAGTCTGATGTAGAACAAGTAGCAGAAGCATACATGCTCAAGAGGGATCACCCGAAATTCAAAGGCAACTGAATTTCGGCAACCGGGGCATCGAAGTCGGAATGCCGCGAAACTCACCGAGTCAAAGCGTTTCGCCGTTTGCGGAAGAAAGTCTGATGTAGAACAAGTAGCAGAAGCATACATGCTCAAGAGGGATCACCCGAAATTCAAAGGCAACTGAATTTCGGCAACCGGGGCATCGAAGTCGGAATGCCGCGAAACTCACCGAGTCAAAGCGTTTCGCCGTTTGCGGAAGAAAGTCTGATGTAGAACAAGTAGCAGAAGCATACATGCTCAAGAGGGATCACCCGAAATTCAAAGGCAACTGAATTTCGGCAACCGGGGCATCGAAGTCGGAATGCCGCGAAACTCACCGAGTCAAAGCGTTTCGCCGTTTGCGGAAGAAAGTCTGATGTAGAACAAGTAGCAGAAGCATACATGCTCAAGAGGGATCACCCGAAATTCAAAGGCAACTGAATTTCGGCAACCGGGGCATCGAAGTCGGAATGCCGCGAAACTCACCGAGTCAAAGCGTTTCGCCGTTTGCGGAAGAAAGTCTGATGTAGAACAAGTAGCAGAAGCATACATGCTCAAGAGGGATCACCCGAAATTCAAAGGCAACTGAATTTCGGCAACCGGGGCATCGAAGTCGGAATGCCGCGAAACTCACCGAGTCAAAGCGTTTCGCCGTTTGCGGAAGAAAGTCTGATGTAGAACAAGTAGCAGAAGCATACATGCTCAAGAGGGATCACCCGAAATTCAAAGGCAACTGAATTTCGGCAACCGGGGCATCGAAGTCGGAATGCCGCGAAACTCACCGAGTCAAAGCGTTTCGCCGTTTGCGGAAGAAAGTCTGATGTAGAACAAGTAGCAGAAGCATACATGCTCAAGAGGGATCACCCGAAATTCAAAGGCAACTGAATTTCGGCAACCGGGGCATCGAAGTCGGAATGCCGCGAAACTCACCGAGTCAAAGCGTTTCGCCGTTTGCGGAAGAAAGTCTGATGTAGAACAAGTAGCAGAAGCATACATGCTCAAGAGGGATCACCCGAAATTCAAAGGCAACTGAATTTCGGCAACCGGGGCATCGAAGTCGGAATGCCGCGAAACTCACCGAGTCAAAGCGTTTCGCCGTTTGCGGAAGAAAGTCTGATGTAGAACAAGTAGCAGAAGCATACATGCTCAAGAGGGATCACCCGAAATTCAAAGGCAACTGAATTTCGGCAACCGGGGCATCGAAGTCGGAATGCCGCGAAACTCACCGAGTCAAAGCGTTTCGCCGTTTGCGGAAGAAAGTCTGATGTAGAACAAGTAGCAGAAGCATACATGCTCAAGAGGGATCACCCGAAATTCAAAGGCAACTGAATTTCGGCAACCGGGGCATCGAAGTCGGAATGCCGCGAAACTCACCGAGTCAAAGCGTTTCGCCGTTTGCGGAAGAAAGTCTGATGTAGAACAAGTAGCAGAAGCATACATGCTCAAGAGGGATCACCCGAAATTCAAAGGCAACTGAATTTCGGCAACCGGGGCATCGAAGTCGGAATGCCGCGAAACTCACCGAGTCAAAGCGTTTCGCCGTTTGCGGAAGAAAGTCTGATGTAGAACAAGTAGCAGAAGCATACATGCTCAAGAGGGATCACCCGAAATTCAAAGGCAACTGAATTTCGGCAACCGGGGCATCGAAGTCGGAATGCCGCGAAACTCACCGAGTCAAAGCGTTTCGCCGTTTGCGGAAGAAAGTCTGATGTAGAACAAGTAGCAGAAGCATACATGCTCAAGAGGGATCACCCGAAATTCAAAGGCAACTGAATTTCGGCAACCGGGGCATCGAAGTCGGAATGCCGCGAAACTCACCGAGTCAAAGCGTTTCGCCGTTTGCGGAAGAAAGTCTGATGTAGAACAAGTAGCAGAAGCATACATGCTCAAGAGGGATCACCCGAAATTCAAAGGCAACTGAATTTCGGCAACCGGGGCATCGAAGTCGGAATGCCGCGAAACTCACCGAGTCAAAGCGTTTCGCCGTTTGCGGAAGAAAGTCTGATGTAGAACAAGTAGCAGAAGCATACATGCTCAAGAGGGATCACCCGAAATTCAAAGGCAACTGAATTTCGGCAACCGGGGCATCGAAGTCGGAATGCCGCGAAACTCACCGAGTCAAAGCGTTTCGCCGTTTGCGGAAGAAAGTCTGATGTAGAACAAGTAGCAGAAGCATACATGCTCAAGAGGGATCACCCGAAATTCAAAGGCAACTGAATTTCGGCAACCGGGGCATCGAAGTCGGAATGCCGCGAAACTCACCGAGTCAAAGCGTTTCGCCGTTTGCGGAAGAAAGTCTGATGTAGAACAAGTAGCAGAAGCATACATGCTCAAGAGGGATCACCCGAAATTCAAAGGCAACTGAATTTCGGCAACCGGGGCATCGAAGTCGGAATGCCGCGAAACTCACCGAGTCAAAGCGTTTCGCCGTTTGCGGAAGAAAGTCTGATGTAGAACAAGTAGCAGAAGCATACATGCTCAAGAGGGATCACCCGAAATTCAAAGGCAACTGAATTTCGGCAACCGGGGCATCGAAGTCGGAATGCCGCGAAACTCACCGAGTCAAAGCGTTTCGCCGTTTGCGGAAGAAAGTCTGATGTAGAACAAGTAGCAGAAGCATACATGCTCAAGAGGGATCACCCGAAATTCAAAGGCAACTGAATTTCGGCAACCGGGGCATCGAAGTCGGAATGCCGCGAAACTCACCGAGTCAAAGCGTTTCGCCGTTTGCGGAAGAAAGTCTGATGTAGAACAAGTAGCAGAAGCATACATGCTCAAGAGGGATCACCCGAAATTCAAAGGCAACTGAATTTCGGCAACCGGGGCATCGAAGTCGGAATGCCGCGAAACTCACCGAGTCAAAGCGTTTCGCCGTTTGCGGAAGAAAGTCTGATGTAGAACAAGTAGCAGAAGCATACATGCTCAAGAGGGATCACCCGAAATTCAAAGGCAACTGAATTTCGGCAACCGGGGCATCGAAGTCGGAATGCCGCGAAACTCACCGAGTCAAAGCGTTTCGCCGTTTGCGGAAGAAAGTCTGATGTAGAACAAGTAGCAGAAGCATACATGCTCAAGAGGGATCACCCGAAATTCAAAGGCAACTGAATTTCGGCAACCGGGGCATCGAAGTCGGAATGCCGCGAAACTCACCGAGTCAAAGCGTTTCGCCGTTTGCGGAAGAAAGTCTGATGTAGAACAAGTAGCAGAAGCATACATGCTCAAGAGGGATCACCCGAAATTCAAAGGCAACTGAATTTCGGCAACCGGGGCATCGAAGTCGGAATGCCGCGAAACTCACCGAGTCAAAGCGTTTCGCCGTTTGCGGAAGAAGTCTGATGTAGAACAAGTAGCAGAAGCATACATGCTCAAGAGGGATCACCCGAAATTCAAAGGCAACTGAATTTCGGCAACCGGGGCATCGAAGTCGGAATGCCGCGAAACTCACCGAGTCAAAGCGTTTCGCCGTTTGCGGAAGAAGTCTGATGTAGAACAAGTAGCAGAAGCATACATGCTCAAGAGGGATCACCCGAAATTCAAAGGCAACTGAATTTCGGCAACCGGGGCATCGAAGTCGGAATGCCGCGAAACTCACCGAGTCAAAGCGTTTCGCCGTTTGCGGAAGAAAGTCTGATGTAGAACAAGTAGCAGAAGCATACATGCTCAAGAGGGATCACCCGAAATTCAAAGGCAACTGAATTTCGGCAACCGGGGCATCGAAGTCGGAATGCCGCGAAACTCACCGAGTCAAAGCGTTTCGCCGTTTGCGGAAGAAAGTCTGATGTAGAACAAGTAGCAGAAGCATACATGCTCAAGAGGGATCACCCGAAATTCAAAGGCAACTGAATTTCGGCAACCGGGGCATCGAAGTCGGAATGCCGCGAAACTCACCGAGTCAAAGCGTTTCGCCGTTTGCGGAAGAAAGTCTGATGTAGAACAAGTAGCAGAAGCATACATGCTCAAGAGGGATCACCCGAAATTCAAAGGCAACTGAATTTCGGCAACCGGGGCATCGAAGTCGGAATGCCGCGAAACTCACCGAGTCAAAGCGTTTCGCCGTTTGCGGAAGAAAGTCTGATGTAGAACAAGTAGCAGAAGCATACATGCTCAAGAGGGATCACCCGAAATTCAAAGGCAACTGAATTTCGGCAACCGGGGCATCGAAGTCGGAATGCCGCGAAACTCACCGAGTCAAAGCGTTTCGCCGTTTGCGGAAGAAAGTCTGATGTAGAACAAGTAGCAGAAGCATACATGCTCAAGAGGGATCACCCGAAATTCAAAGGCAACTGAATTTCGGCAACCGGGGCATCGAAGTCGGAATGCCGCGAAACTCACCGAGTCAAAGCGTTTCGCCGTTTGCGGAAGAAAGTCTGATGTAGAACAAGTAGCAGAAGCATACATGCTCAAGAGGGATCACCCGAAATTCAAAGGCAACTGAATTTCGGCAACCGGGGCATCGAAGTCGGAATGCCGCGAAACTCACCGAGTCAAAGCGTTTCGCCGTTTGCGGAAGAAAGTCTGATGTAGAACAAGTAGCAGAAGCATACATGCTCAAGAGGGATCACCCGAAATTCAAAGGCAACTGAATTTCGGCAACCGGGGCATCGAAGTCGGAATGCCGCGAAACTCACCGAGTCAAAGCGTTTCGCCGTTTGCGGAAGAAAGTCTGATGTAGAACAAGTAGCAGAAGCATACATGCTCAAGAGGGATCACCCGAAATTCAAAGGCAACTGAATTTCGGCAACCGGGGCATCGAAGTCGGAATGCCGCGAAACTCACCGAGTCAAAGCGTTTCGCCGTTTGCGGAAGAAAGTCTGATGTAGAACAAGTAGCAGAAGCATACATGCTCAAGAGGGATCACCCGAAATTCAAAGGCAACTGAATTTCGGCAACCGGGGCATCGAAGTCGGAATGCCGCGAAACTCACCGAGTCAAAGCGTTTCGCCGTTTGCGGAAGAAAGTCTGATGTAGAACAAGTAGCAGAAGCATACATGCTCAAGAGGGATCACCCGAAATTCAAAGGCAACTGAATTTCGGCAACCGGGGCATCGAAGTCGGAATGCCGCGAAACTCACCGAGTCAAAGCGTTTCGCCGTTTGCGGAAGAAAGTCTGATGTAGAACAAGTAGCAGAAGCATACATGCTCAAGAGGGATCACCCGAAATTCAAAGGCAACTGAATTTCGGCAACCGGGGCATCGAAGTCGGAATGCCGCGAAACTCACCGAGTCAAAGCGTTTCGCCGTTTGCGGAAGAAAGTCTGATGTAGAACAAGTAGCAGAAGCATACATGCTCAAGAGGGATCACCCGAAATTCAAAGGCAACTGAATTTCGGCAACCGGGGCATCGAAGTCGGAATGCCGCGAAACTCACCGAGTCAAAGCGTTTCGCCGTTTGCGGAAGAAAGTCTGATGTAGAACAAGTAGCAGAAGCATACATGCTCAAGAGGGATCACCCGAAATTCAAAGGCAACTGAATTTCGGCAACCGGGGCATCGAAGTCGGAATGCCGCGAAACTCACCGAGTCAAAGCGTTTCGCCGTTTGCGGAAGAAAGTCTGATGTAGAACAAGTAGCAGAAGCATACATGCTCAAGAGGGATCACCCGAAATTCAAAGGCAACTGAATTTCGGCAACCGGGGCATCGAAGTCGGAATGCCGCGAAACTCACCGAGTCAAAGCGTTTCGCCGTTTGCGGAAGAAAGTCTGATGTAGAACAAGTAGCAGAAGCATACATGCTCAAGAGGGATCACCCGAAATTCAAAGGCAACTGAATTTCGGCAACCGGGGCATCGAAGTCGGAATGCCGCGAAACTCACCGAGTCAAAGCGTTTCGCCGTTTGCGGAAGAAAGTCTGATGTAGAACAAGTAGCAGAAGCATACATGCTCAAGAGGGATCACCCGAAATTCAAAGGCAACTGAATTTCGGCAACCGGGGCATCGAAGTCGGAATGCCGCGAAACTCACCGAGTCAAAGCGTTTCGCCGTTTGCGGAAGAAAGTCTGATGTAGAACAAGTAGCAGAAGCATACATGCTCAAGAGGGATCACCCGAAATTCAAAGGCAACTGAATTTCGGCAACCGGGGCATCGAAGTCGGAATGCCGCGAAACTCACCGAGTCAAAGCGTTTCGCCGTTTGCGGAAGAAAGTCTGATGTAGAACAAGTAGCAGAAGCATACATGCTCAAGAGGGATCACCCGAAATTCAAAGGCAACTGAATTTCGGCAACCGGGCATCGAAGTCGGAATGCCGCGAAACTCACCGAGTCAAAGCGTTTCGCCGTTTGCGGAAGAAAGTCTGATGTAGAACAAGTAGCAGAAGCATACATGCTCAAGAGGGATCACCCGAAATTCAAAGGCAACTGAATTTCGGCAACCGGGGCATCGAAGTCGGAATGCCGCGAAACTCACCGAGTCAAAGCGTTTCGCCGTTTGCGGAAGAAAGTCTGATGTAGAACAAGTAGCAGAAGCATACATGCTCAAGAGGGATCACCCGAAATTCAAAGGCAACTGAATTTCGGCAACCGGGGCATCGAAGTCGGAATGCCGCGAAACTCACCGAGTCAAAGCGTTTCGCCGTTTGCGGAAGAAAGTCTGATGTAGAACAAGTAGCAGAAGCATACATGCTCAAGAGGGATCACCCGAAATTCAAAGGCAACTGAATTTCGGCAACCGGGGCATCGAAGTCGGAATGCCGCGAAACTCACCGAGTCAAAGCGTTTCGCCGTTTGGGAAGAAAGTCTGATGTAGAACAAGTAGCAGAAGCATACATGCTCAAGAGGGATCACCCGAAATTCAAAGGCAACTGAATTTCGGCAACCGGGCATCGAAGTCGGAATGCCGCGAAACTCACCGAGTCAAAGCGTTTCGCCGTTTGCGGAAGAAAGTCTGATGTAGAACAAGTAGCAGAAGCATACATGCTCAAGAGGGATCACCCGAAATTCAAAGGCAACTGAATTTCGGCAACCGGGGCATCGAAGTCGGAATGCCGCGAAACTCACCGAGTCAAAGCGTTTCGCCGTTTGCGGAAGAAAGTCTGATGTAGAACAAGTAGCAGAAGCATACATGCTCAAGAGGGATCACCCGAAATTCAAAGGCAACTGAATTTCGGCAACCGGGGCATCGAAGTCGGAATGCCGCGAAACTCACCGAGTCAAAGCGTTTCGCCGTTTGCGGAAGAAAGTCTGATGTAGAACAAGTAGCAGAAGCATACATGCTCAAGAGGGATCACCCGAAATTCAAAGGCAACTGAATTTCGGCAACGGGGCATCGAAGTCGGAATGCCGCGAAACTCACCGAGTCAAAGCGTTTCGCCGTTTGCGGAAGAAAGTCTGATGTAGAACAAGTAGCAGAAGCATACATGCTCAAGAGGGATCACCCGAAATTCAAAGGCAACTGAATTTCGGCAACCGGGCATCGAAGTCGGAATGCCGCGAAACTCACCGAGTCAAAGCGTTTCGCCGTTTGCGGAAGAAAGTCTGATGTAGAACAAGTAGCAGAAGCATACATGCTCAAGAGGGATCACCCGAAATTCAAAGGCAACTGAATTTCGGCAACCGGGCATCGAAGTCGGAATGCCGCGAAACTCACCGAGTCAAAGCGTTTCGCCGTTTGCGGAAGAAAGTCTGATGTAGAACAAGTAGCAGAAGCATACATGCTCAAGAGGGATCACCCGAAATTCAAAGGCAACTGAATTTCGGCAACCGGGGCATCGAAGTCGGAATGCCGCGAAACTCACCGAGTCAAAGCGTTTCGCCGTTTGGAAGAAAGTCTGATGTAGAACAAGTAGCAGAAGCATACATGCTCAAGAGGGATCACCCGAAATTCAAAGGCAACTGAATTTCGGCAACCGGGGCATCGAAGTCGGAATGCCGCGAAACTCACCGAGTCAAAGCGTTTCGCCGTTTGCGGAAGAAAGTCTGATGTAGAACAAGTAGCAGAAGCATACATGCTCAAGAGGGATCACCCGAAATTCAAAGGCAACTGAATTTCGGCAACCGGGGCATCGAAGTCGGAATGCCGCGAAACTCACCGAGTCAAAGCGTTTCGCCGTTTGCGGAAGAAGTCTGATGTAGAACAAGTAGCAGAAGCATACATGCTCAAGAGGGATCACCCGAAATTCAAAGGCAACTGAATTTCGGCAACCGGGGCATCGAAGTCGGAATGCCGCGAAACTCACCGAGTCAAAGCGTTTCGCCGTTTGGGAAGAAAGTCTGATGTAGAACAAGTAGCAGAAGCATACATGCTCAAGAGGGATCACCCGAAATTCAAAGGCAACTGAATTTCGGCAACCGGGGCATCGAAGTCGGAATGCCGCGAAACTCACCGAGTCAAAGCGTTTCGCCTTTTGGGGAAGAAAGTCTGATGTAGAACAAGTAGAAGAAGCATACATGCTCAAGAGGGATCACCCGAAATTCAAAGGCAACTGAATTTCGGCAACCGGGGCATCGAAGTCGGAATGCCGCGAAACTCACCGAGTCAAAGCGTTTCGCCGTTTGCGGAAGAAAGTCTGAAGTAGAACAAGTAGCAGAAGCATACATGCTCAAGAGGGATCACCCGAAATTCAAAGGCAACTGAATTTCGGCAACCGGGGCATCGAAGTCGGAATGCCGCGAAACTCACCGAGTCAAAGTGTTTCGCCGCTAGCGGCAGAAAGTCTGAAGTAGAACAAGTAGCAGAAGCATACATGCTCAAGAGGGATCACCCGAAATTCAAAGGCAACTGAATTTCGGCAACCGGGGCATCGAAGTCGGAATGCCGCGAAACTCACCGAGTCAAAGCGTTTCGCCGTTTTCTGAAGAAAGTCTGATGTAGAAACAAGTAGCAGAGGCATACAGGCTCAAGAGGGATCACCCTAAATTCAAAGGCAACTGAATTTCGGCAAAACCGTGGCCAACGAAGTCGGAATGCCGCGAAACTCACCGAGTCATAGCGTTTTTCGCCGGGTTGCGGAAGCAGCTCCTTATGTAGAACAAGTAAGCAGAAGCATGACATGCTCATGAGGAAATCACCCGAAATTCAAAGGCAACTGAATTTCGGCAACCGGGCGAATCGAAAGTCGGAAATGCCGCGAAGACTCAAAAAACCCTGAATTCCCCCCCCCCCCCCCCCCCCCCCCCCCCCAAAACGTTTCGCAGTTTGCGGGAGGAAGTATGATTTAGAACAAGTAGCAGAAGCATACATGCTTAAGAGGGATCACCCGAAATTCAAAGGCAACTAAATTTCAGAAACCGGGGCATCGAAGGTGGAATGCCGCGAAACTCACCGAGTCAAAGCATTTCACCATTTGTGGAAGGAAGTATGATGTAGATCAAGTAGCAGAAGCATACATGCTCAAGAGGGATCACTAGAAATTCAAAGGCAACTGAATTTCGGCAACCGGGGCATCGAAGGCGGAATGCCACGAAAATCACCGACTCAAAGTGTTTCACCGTTTACGGAAGAAAGTCTCCTGTAGAACAAGCAGCCAAAGCATACATGCTCAAGAGGGATCACCCGAAATTCAAAGGCAACTGAATTTCGGCAAACGGGGCATCGAAGTCGGAATGCTGCAAAACTCACCGAGTCAAAGCGTTTCGCAGTTTGCGGAAGGAAGTATGATTTAGAACAAGTAGCAGAAGCATACATGCTCAAGAGGGATCACTCGAAATTCAAAGGCAACTGAATTTCAGTAACCGGGGCATGGAAGGCGGCATGCCGCGAAACTCACCGAGTCAAAGCGTTTCGCAATTTGCGGAAGAAAGTCTCCTGTAGAACAAGCAGCAGAGGCATACATGCTCAAGACGGATCACCCAGAATTCAAAGGCAACAGAATTTCGGCAACCTGGGCATCGAAGTCGGAATCCCGCGAAACTCACCGAGTCAAAGCGTTTCGCCGTTTGCGGAAGCAAGTCTGATGTAGAACAAGCTGCAGAAGCATACATGCTCAAAAGGGATCACATAAAATTCAAAGGCAACTTAATATCCACAATCCGGGGCATCGAAAGTCGGAATGCCGCGAAACACACTGGAGGGGGGTCAAAGCGTTTCGCCGTTTCCGGAAGAAATTCTCCTGTAGAACAAGCAGCATAAAGCATACATGCTCAATGAGGGATCACCCAGAAATTCCAAAGGCAACTGAATGTCGGCATCCTGGGCATCGAAGTCGGAATGCCGAGAAACTCACCGAGTCAGAGCGTTTCGCTGTTTTGCGGAAGCCAGCTCTCCCCTATAGAACAAGTAGCTAGAAGCAGACATGACAAGAGGGATCACCCGAAATTCAAAGGCAACTGAATTTCGGCAACCGGGGCATTCGAAGTCAGAATACTAACTACGAAACCTCACCGAGTCAAAGCGTTACGCCAATTTTGCGGAAGAAAGTAGATGTAGAAGAAAGTAGCAGAAGCATACATGCTCAAGATGGATCACGCGAAATTCAAAGGCAACGTGAATTTGGTCAACCAGGGCATCGAAGTCGGAATCCTACGAGAACACACTCGCTGTCAAAGCGTTTCGCCGTTTGCGAAAAAAAAAAAAAAAAGAAAAAATTTGATGAAGAAACAAGTAGCAGAAGCATACATGCTCAAAAGGGATCACCCGAAAATTCAAAGGCAACTGAATTTCGGCAACCGGGGCATCGAAGTCGGAATGCCGCGAAACTCACCGAGTCAAAGCGTTTCGCCGTTTGGGAAGAAATTCTGATGGAGAACAAGTAGCAGAAGCATACATGCTCAAGAGGGATCACCCGAAATTCAAAGGCAACTGAATTTCGGCAACCGGGGCATCGAAATCGGAATGCCGCGAAACTCACCGAGTCAAAGCGTTTCGCCGTTTGGGGAAGAAACTCTTATGGAGAACAAGTAGCAGAAGCATACATGCTCAAGAGGGATCACCCGAAATTCAAAGGCAACTGAATTTCGGCAACCGGGGCATCGAAGTCGGAATGCCGCGAAACTCACCGAGTCAAAGCGTTTCGCCGTTTGCGGAAGAAAGTCTGATGGAGACCAAGTAGCAGAAGCATACATGCTCAAGAGTGATCACCCGAAATCCAAAGGCAACTGAATTTCGGCAACCGGGGGATCGAAGTCGGAATGCCGCGAAACTCACCGATTCAAAGCGTTTCGCCATTTACGGAAGAAAGTCTGATGTATAACAAGTAGCAGAAGCATACCTGGTCAAGAGGGATCACCCGAAATTCAAAGGCAACTGAATTTCAGCAACCGGGGGATCGAAGTCGGAATGCTGCGAAACTCACCGATTCAAAGCGTTTCGCCGTTTGGGAAGAAAGTCTGATGTAGACCAAGTAGCAGAAGCATACATGCTCAAGAGGGGTCACCGAAATTCAAAGGCAACAGAATTTCGGCAACCGGGGCATCGAAGTCGGAATGCCGTGAAACTCACCGAGTCAAAGAGTTTCGCCGTTTGGGAAGAAATTCTGATGGAGAACAAGTAGCAGAAGCATACATGCTCAAGAGGGATCACCCGAAATTGAAAGGCAACTGAATTTCGGCAACCGGGGCATCGAAGTCGGAATGCCGCGAAACTCACCGAGTCAAAGCGTTTCGCCGTTTGGGAAAGAATTCTGATGGAGAACAAGTAGCAGAAGCATACATGCTCAAGAGGGATCACCCGAAATTCAAAGGCAACTGAATTTCGGTAACCGGGGCATCGAAGGCGGAATGCCGCGAAACTAACCGATTCAAAGCATTTCGCCGTTTGGGGAAGAAATTCTGATGGAACAAGTAGCAGAAGCATACATGCTCAAGAGGGATCACCCGAAATTCAAAGGCAACTGAATTTCGGCAACGGGGCATCGAAGTCGGAATGCCGCGAAACTCACCGAGTCAAAGCGTTTCGCCGTTTGCGGAAGAAATTCTGATGGAGAACAAGTAGCAGAAGCATACATGCTCAAGAGGGATCACCCGAAATTCAAAGGCAACTGAATTTCGGCAACGGGGCATCGAAGTCGGAATGCCGCGAAACTCACCGAGTCAAAGCGTTTCGCCGTTTGGGGAAGAAAGTCTGATGGAGAACAAGTAGCAGAAGCATACATGCTCAAGAGGGATCCCACCGAAATTCAAAGGCAACTGAATTTCGGCAACCGGGGCATCGAAGTCGGAATGCCGCGAAACTCACCGAGTCAAAGCGTTTCGCCGTTTGCGGAAGATGTCTGATGGAGAACAAGTAGCAGAAGCATACATGCTCAAGAGGGATCACCCGAAATTCAAAGGCAACTGAATTTCGGCAACCGGGGCATCGAAGTCGGAATGCCGCGAAACTCACCGAGTCAAAGCGTTTCGCCGTTTGGGGAAGAAATTCTGATGGAGAACAAGTAGCAGAAGCATACATGCTCAAGAGGGATCACCCGAAATTCAAAGGCAACTGAATTTCGGCAACCGGGGCTTCGAAGTCGGAATGCCGCGAAACTCACCGAGTCAAAGCGTTTCGCCGTTTGGGGAAGAAATTCTGATGGAGAACAAGTAGCAGAAGCATACATGCTCAAGAGGGATCACCCGAAATTCAAAGGCAACTGAATTTCGACAACCGGGGAATCGAATCGGAATGCCGCGAAACTCACGAGTCAAAGCGTTTCGCCGTTTGGGGAAGAAATTTTGATGGAGAACAAGTAGCAGAAGCATACATGCTCAAGAGGGATCACCCGAAATTCAAAGGCAACTGAATTTCGGCAACCGCGGAATCGAAGTCCGAATGCCGCGAAACTCACCGAGTCAAAGCGTTTCGCCGTTTGGGGAAGAAATTCTGATGGAGAACAAGTAGCAGAAGCATACATGCTCAAGAGGGATCACCCGAAATTCAAAGGCAACTGAATTTCGGCAACGGGCATCGAAGTCGGAATGCCGCGAAAACTCA
>CM055351.1:2403104-2436294 GCA_029228515.1 Populus alba x Populus x berolinensis | reverse complement strand
GCCGAAATTCAGTTGCCTTTGAATTTCGGGTGATCCCTCTTGAGCATGTATGCTTCTGCTACTTGTTCTACATCACACTTCCTTCCGCAAACGGCGAAACGCTTTGACTCGGTGAGTTTCGCGGCATTCCGACTTCGATGCCCCGGTTGCCGAAATTCAGTTGCCTTTGAATTTCGGGTGATCCCTCTTGAGCATGTATGCTTCTGCTACTTGTTCTACATCAGACTTCTTCCGCAAACGGGATAACGCTTTGACTCGGTGAGTATTCGCGGCATTCCACCTTCGTTGCTCCGGTTGCGCGAAATTCAGTTGCCCTTTGAATTTGGGTGATCCCTCTTGTGCATGTATGCTTCCGCTACTATGTCTCTACTTCATACTTCCTTCCTCTCAAAACGGAGACAAGCTTTGGAATCGGTGAGTTTCGCGGCATTTCCGACTTCGACGCCCCGGTTGCCGAATTATCGGTTGCCTTTGAACTTTCGGGGTGATCCCCTTTTGAGCAATGTATGCTTCTGTTACTTGCCTACTTGATCCTACATCATACATTCTTCCTCAGACGGAGAAAGGCTTTTGGACTCGGTGAGTTTCACGGACATTCCGACTACGATGGGCCGGTTGCCGATAATCAGTTGCCTTTGAATTTCGGGTGATCCCTCTTGAGCATGTATGCTTCCCTGCTACTTGTTCTAAATATTACTTCCTTCCTCAAAAAGAGAAACGCTTTGACTCGGTGAGTTTCTCGGCATTTCGACTTCGATGCCCAGGTGGCCGAAATTCAGTTGCCTTTGATTTTCGGGTGATCCCTCTTGAGCATGTATGGTTTCCCGCTACTTGTTCTACATCATACTTCCTTCCTTCATACGGCGATAAACGCTTTGACACGGTGAGTTTCGCGGCATTCCGACTTCGTATGCCCCGGTTGCCGAAATTTTCAGTTGGGGGGCCTTTGAATTTATCGGGTGATCCCTCTTGAGCATGGTATGCTTTTTCCGCTACTTGTTCTACATCATACTTCCTTCCGCAAACGGGGAATACGCTTTGACTCCGAGTGAAGTTTCGCGGCATTTGGACTGCGATTTGCCCCGGTTGCAGAAATTCAGGTTGCCTTTGAATTTGGGGTGATCCCTCTTGAGCAATGTATGCTTCCGCTACTTGTTCTACATCATACTTTCTTCCTCAAACGGCCGGAACGCTTTGACTCGGGTGAGTTTCGCGGCACTTCCGACTTCGTGCCCGGTTGCCGAAATTCAGTTGCCTTTGAAATTTCGGGGTGTGATCCCTCTGGAGCATGTGATGCTTCTGCTACTTGTTTCTACATCATACTTCCTTCCTCAAATGGCGAAAGGCTTTTGACTCCGGTGAGTTTCGCGGCATTCCGATTCGATGCCCCGATTGCCGAATATTGAGTTGCCTTTTGACAATGTTCGGGTGATCCCTCTTGAGCATGTATGCTTCTAGGTACTTGTTCTACATTATAGACACACTTCCTTCCGCAAACGGCGAAATAGGCTTTGACCTCGGTGAGTTTTTCGCGGCATTCCGACTTCGATGTCCCGGTTGCCGAAATTCAGTTGCCTTTGACATTTCGGGTGATCCCTCTTGAGCATGTATGCTTCTGCTACCTTGTTCTACATCATACTTTCTTCCTCAAACGGAGAAACGCTTTGAGAACCTCGGTGGAGTTTCGCGGGCATTCCCGACTTCGATGCCCGGTTGTGAAAATTCAGTCTGCCTTCCGAATTTCGGGTGATCGCCTCTGGAGCATGTATGCTTCCGGTACTTGTTCTACATCACACTTCTTCCGCACAATGGCGAAATCGCTTTGACTTACGGTGCAGTTTCGCGGCATTCCGACTTCGATGTCCCCGGTTGCCGAAATTCAGTTGCCTTTGAATTTCGGGGGTGATCCCTCTTGAGCATGTACGCTTCCGCTACTTGTCCTCCATCAGACATTCTTCCTGCAAACACCCCCCCCTCATCGTCCACCCAAACAACGAGAAACGCTTTTCCTCGGTGAGTTTCCGACGCATTCCGACTCTCGATTGCCAGGTTGCCCGAAATTAAGTTGCCTTTGAATTTCGGGGTGATCCATCTTGAGCATGTATGCTTCCGCTACTTGTTCTACATCATACTTCTTCCTCAAACTGAGAGAATGCTTTGAGTCGGTGAGTTTCGCGGCATTCAGACTTCGTTGCCCCGGTCTGCCGAAATTCAGTTGCCTTTGAATTTCGGGTGATCCCTACTTGAGCATTGTATGCTTCCTTCTACTTGTTCTACATCATACTTCTTACCTCAAACGGGGAAACGCTTTGACTCGGTGAGTTTTCGCGTGCCCATTCCGACTTCGATGTCCCGGGTGTTCCGAAATTCAGTTGCCTTTGAATTTTCGGTGTGGAATCCCTCTTGAGCATGGTATGCTTCCGCTAATTGTTCTACATCATACTTCTTCCTCAAACGGCTGGAACGCTTTGACTCGGTGAGTTTCGCGGGTCCTATCCGACTTCGATGACCCGTGTATGTTCGAATATTCTTGGTTGCCTTTGAATTTCGGGATGATCCCTCTTGAGCATGATATGCTTTCCCGCTACTTGTTTTTTTTTCTACATCATAACTTCCTCAAAACGGCGGAACGCTTTGACTCGGAGAGTTTCGCGGCATTCCGACTTCGAATGATCGGTTGCCGAAATTCAGTTGCCTTCGAATTTTCGGGGTTGAGCCTCTTGGAGCATGTATGCTTCCGCTAACTTGTTCTACATAGACTTCTTCTTCAAACGGCGGAAACGCTTTGACTCGGAGAGTTATCGCGGCATTCCGACTTCGATGCCCCGATTGCCGAAATTGAGTAGCCTTTGAATTTCGGCGTGATCCCTCTTGAGCATGTAAGCTTCTGCTACTTGTTCCTACATCAGGACTTTCTTCCGCAAACAGCGAAACCGCTTTCACTCGGTGAGTTTCGCGGCATTCCGACTTCGATGCCCCGGTTGCCGAAAATTGAGTTGCTTTCGAATTTCGGTGATCCCTCTTGAAGCAAGTTTGCTTCCGCTACTTGTTCTACATCATACTTCTTCCTCAAACAGAGAAAGGCTTTGAGCGGTGAGTTTCGCGGCATTCCGACTTCGATGCCCGGTTGCCGGAAATTTCAGTTGCTCTTCGATTTCCGGGTGATCCCTCTTAAGCATGTATGCTTCCTCTACTTGTTCTACATCATACTTCTTTCCTCAAACTGAGAAACGCTTTGACTCGGTGAGTTTCGTGCATTCCGACTTCGATGCCCCGGTTGCCGAAATTCAGTTGCCTTTGAATTTCGGGTGATCCCTCTTGAGCATGTATGCTTCTGCTACTTGTTCTACATCAGACTTCTTCCGCAAACGGCGAAACGCTTTGACTCGGTGAGTTTCGCGGCATTCCGACTTCGATGCCCCGGTTGCCGAAATTCAGTTGCCTTTGAATTTCGGGTGATCCCTCTTGAGCATGTATGCTTCTGCTACTTGTTCTACATCAGACTTCTTCCGCAAACGGCGAAACGCTTTGACTCGGTGAGTTTCGCGGCATTCCGACTTCGATGCCCGGTTGCCGAAATTCAGTTGCCTTTGAATTTCGGGTGATCCCTCTTGAGCATGTATGCTTCTGCTACTTGTTCTACACACACTTCTTCCGCAAACGGCGAAACGCTTTGACTCGGTGAGTTTCGCGGCATTCCGACTTCGATGCCCCGTTGCCGAAATTCAGTTGCCTTTGAATTTCGGGTGATCCCTCTTGAGCATGTATGCTTCTGCTACTTGTTCTACATCACACTTCCTTCCGCAAACGGCGAAACGCTTTGACTCGGTGAGTTTCGCGGCATTCCGACTTCGATGCCCCGGTTGCCGAAATTCAGTTGCCTTTGAATTTCGGGTGATCCCTCTTGAGCATGTATGCTTCTGCTACTTGTTCTACATCAGACTTCCTTCCGCAAAGGCGAAACGCTTTGACTCGGTGAGTTTCGCGGCATTCCGACTTCGATGCCCCGGTTGCCGAAATTCAGTTGCCTTTGAATTTCGGGTGATCCCTCTTGAGCATGTACGCTTCTGCTACTTGTTCTACATCACACATCCTTCCGCAAATGGCGAAACGCTTTGACTCGGTGAGTTTCGCGGCATTCCGACTTCGATGCCCCGTTGCCGAAATTCAGTTGCCTTTGAATTTCGGGTGATCCCTCTTGAGCATGTATGCTTCTGCTACTTGTTCTACATCACACTTCCTTCCGCAAACGGCGAAACGCTTTGACTCGGTGAGTTTCGCGGCATTCCGACGTCGATGCCCCGGTTGCCAAATTTCAGTTGCCTTTGAATTTCGGGTGATGCCTCTTGAGCATGTATGCTTCTGCTACTTGTTCTACATCAGACTTCTTCCCGCAAACGGCGAAACGCTTTGACTCGGTGAGTTTCGCGGCATTCCGACTTCGATGCCCCGGTTGCCGAAATTCAGTTGCCTTTGAATTTCGGGTGATCCTCTTGAGCATGTATGCTTCTGCTACTTGTTCTACATCACACTTCCTTCCGCAAACGGCGAAACGCTTTGACTCGGTGAGTTTCGCGGCATTCCGACTTCGATGCCCCGTTGCCGAAATTCAGTTGCCTTTGAATTTCGGGTGATCCCTCTTGAGCATGTATGCTTCTGCTACTTGTTCTACATCACACTTCTTCCGCAAAGGCGAAACGCTTTGACTCGGTGAGTTTCGCGGCATTCCGACTTCGATGCCCCGGTTGCCGAAATTCAGTTGCCTTTGAATTTCGGGTGATCCCTCTTGAGCATGTATGCTTCTGCTACTTGTTCTACATCATCTTCTTCCGCAAACGGCGAAACGCTTTGACTCGGTGAGTTTCGCGGCATTCCGACTTCGATGCCCCGTTGCCGAAATTCAGTTGCCTTTGAATTTCGGGTGATCCCTCTTGAGCATGTATGCTTCTGCTACTTGTTCTACATCAGACTTCCTTCCGCAAACGGCGAAACGCTTTGACTCGGTGAGTTTCGCGGCATTCCGACTTCGATGCCCCGTTGCCGAAATTCAGTTGCCTTTGAATTTCGGGTGATCCCTCTTGAGCATGTATGCTTCTGCTACTTGTTCTACATCAGACTTCTTCCGCAAACGGCGAAACGCTTTGACTCGGTGAGTTTCGCGGCATTCCGACTTCGATGCCCCGGTTGCCGAAATTCAGTTGCCTTTGAATTTCGGTGATCCCTCTTGAGCATGTATGCTTCTGCTACTTGTTCTACATCACACTTCTTCCGCAAACGGCGAAACGCTTTGACTCGGTGAGTTTCGCGGCATTCCGACTTCGATGCCCCGGTTGCCGAAATTCAGTTGCCTTTGAATTTCGGGTGATCCCTCTTGAGCATGTATGCTTCTGCTACTTGTTCTACATCAGACTTCTTCCGCAAACGGCGAAACGCTTTGACTCGGTGAGTTTCGCGGCATTCCGACTTCGATGCCCCGGTTGCCGAAATTCAGTTGCCTTTGAATTTCGGGTGATCCCTCTTGAGCATGTATGCTTCTGCTACTTGTTCTACATCACACACTTCTTCCTTCGCAAACGGCGAAACGCTTTGACTCGGTGAGTTTCGCGGCATTCCGACTTCGATGCCCCGGTTGCCGAAATTCAGTTGCCTTTGAATTTCGGGTGATCCCTCTTGAGCATGTATGCTTCTGCTACTTGTTCTACATCACTTCCTTCCGCAAAGGCGAAACGCTTTGACTCGGTGAGTTTCGCGCATTCCGACTTCGATGCCCCGGTTGCCGAAATTCAGTTGCCTTTGAATTTCGGGTGATCCCTCTTGAGCATGTATGCTTCTGCTACTTGTTCTACATCACACTTCTTCGCAAACGCGAAACGCTTTGACTCGGTGAGTTTCGCGGCATTCCGACTTCGATGCCCCGGTTGCCGAAATTCAGTTGCCTTTGAATTTCGGGTGATCCCTCTTGAGCATGTATGCTTCTGCTACTTGTTCTACATCACACTTTCTTCCGCAAACGCGAAACGCTTTGACTCGGTGAGTTTCGCGGCATTCCGACTTCGATGCCCGGTTGCCGAAATTCAGTTGCCTTTGAATTTGGGTGATCCCTCTTGAGCATGTATGCTTCTGCTACTTGTTCTACATCAACTTCTTCCGCAAACGGCGAAACGCTTTGACTCGGTGAGTTTCGCGGCATTCCGACTTCGATGCCCCGGTTGCCGAAATTCAGTTGCCTTTGAATTTCGGGTGATCCCTCTTGAGCATGTATGCTTCTGCTACTTGTTCTACATCAGACTTCCTCCGCAAACGCGAAACGCTTTGACTCGGTGAGTTTCGCGGCATTCCGACTTCGATGCCCGGTTGCCGAAATTCAGTTGCCTTTGAATTTCGGGTGATCCCTCTTGAGCATGTATGCTTCGCTGCTACTTGTTCTACATCACACTTCTTCCGCAAAGGCGAAACGCTTTGACTCGGTGAGTTTCGCGGCATTCCGACTTCGATGCCCCGGTTGCCGAAATTCAGTTGCCTTTGAATTTCGGGTGATCCCTCTTGAGCATGTATGCTTCTGCTACTTGTTCTACATCAGACTTCTTCCGCAAACGGCGAAACGCTTTGACTCGGTGAGTTTCGCGGCATTCCGACTTCGATGCCCCGGTTGCCGAAATTCAGTTGCCTTTGAATTTCGGGTGATCCCTCTTGAGCATGTATGCTTCTGCTACTTGTTCTACATCACACTTCTTTCCGCAAACGGCGAAACGCTTTGACTCGGTGAGTTTCGCGGCATTCCGACTTCGATGCCCCGGTTGCCGAAATTCAGTTGCCTTTGAATTTCGGGTGATCCCTCTTGAGCATGTATGCTTCTGCTACTTGTTCTACACATCACACTTCCTTCCGCAAACGGCGAAACGCTTTGACTCGGTGAGTTTCGCGGCATTCCGACTTCGATGCCCGGTTGCCGAAATTCAGTTGCCTTTGAATTTCGGGTGATCCCTCTTGAGCATGTATGCTTCTGCTACTTGTTCTACATCAGACTTCTTCCGCAAACGGCGAAACGCTTTGACTCGGTGAGTTTCGCGCATTCCGACTTCGATGCCCCGGTTGCCGAAATTCAGTTGCCTTTGAATTTCGGGTGATCCCTCTTGAGCATGTATGCTTCTGCTACTTGTTCTACATCACACTTTCTTCCGCAAACGGCGAAACGCTTTGACTCGGTGAGTTTCGCGCATTCCGACTTCGATGCCCCGGTTGCCGAAATTCAGTTGCCTTTGAATTTCGGGTGATCCCTCTTGAGCATGTATGCTTCTGCTACTTGTTCTACATCACACTTCCTTCCGCAAACGGCGAAACGCTTTGACTCGGTGAGTTTCGCGGCATTCCGACTTCGATGCCCCGGTTGCCGAAATTCAGTTGCCTTTGAATTTCGGGTGATCCCTCTTGAGCATGTATGCTTCTGCTACTTGTTCTACATCACACTTCTTCCGCAAACGGCGAAACGCTTTGACTCGGTGAGTTTCGCGGCATTCCGACTTCGATGCCCCGGTTGCCGAAATTCAGTTGCCTTTGAATTTCGGGTGATCCCTCTTGAGCATGTATGCTTCTGCTACTTGTTCTACATCACACTTCTTCCGCAAAGGCGAAACGCTTTGACTCGGTGAGTTTCGCGGCATTCCGACTTCGATGCCCCGGTTGCCGAAATTCAGTTGCCTTTGAATTTCGGGTGATCCCTCTTGAGCATGTATGCTTCTGCTACTTGTTCTACATCAGACTTCTTCCGCAAACGGCGAAACGCTTTGACTCGGTGAGTTTCGCGGCATTCCGACTTCGATGCCCCGTTGCCGAAATTCAGTTGCCTTTGAATTTCGGGTGATCCCTCTTGAGCATGTATGCTTCTGCTACTTGTTCTACATCACACTTCTTCCGCAAACGGCGAAACGCTTTGACTCGGTGAGTTTCGCGGCATTCCGACTTCGATGCCCCGTTGCCGAAATTCAGTTGCCTTTGAATTTCGGGTGATCCCTCTTGAGCATGTATGCTTCTGCTACTTGTTCTACATCACACTTCTTCCGCAAACGGCGAAACGCTTTGACTCGGTGAGTTTCGCGTCTTTCCGACTTCGATGCCCCAGTTGTCGAAATTCAGTTGCCTTTGAATTTCGGGTGATCCCTCTTAAGCATGTATGCTTCTGCTACTTGTTCTAAATCATACTTCCTCCCGCAAACTGCGAAACGCTTTGACTAGGTGAGTTTCGCGGCATTCCGACTTCGATGCCCCGGTTGCCGAAATTCAGTTGCCTTTGAATTTCGGGTGATCCCTCTTGAGCATGTATGCTTCTGCTACTTGTTCTACATCACACTTCCTTCCGCAAAGTGCGAAACGCTTTGACTCGGTGAGTTTCGCGGCATTCCGACTTCGTTGCCCCGGTTGCCGAAATTCAGTTGCCTTTGAATTTCGGGTGATCCCTCTTGAGCATGTATGCTTCTGCTACTTGTTCTACATCACACTTCCTTCCGCAAACGGCGAAACGCTTTGACTCGGTGAGTTTCGCGGCATTCCGACTTCGATGCCCCGGTTGCCGAAATTCAGTTGCCTTTGAATTTCGGGTGATCCCTCTTGAGCATGTATGCTTCTGCTACTTGTTCTACATCAGACTTCCTTCCGCAAACGCGAAACGCTTTGACTCGGTGAGTTTCGCGGCATTCCGACTTCGATGCCCCGGTTGCCGAAATTCAGTTGCCTTTGAATTTCGGTGATCCCTCTTGAGCATGTATGCTTCTGCTACTTGTTCTACATCACACTTCTTCCGCAAACGGCGAAACGCTTTGACTCGGTGAGTTTCGCGGCATTCCGACTTCGATGCCCCGGTTGCCGAAATTCAGTTGCCTTTGAATTTCGGGTGATCCCTCTTGAGCATGTATGCTTCTGCTACTTGTTCTACATCACACTTCCTTCCGCAAACGGCGAAACGCTTTGACTCGGTGAGTTTCGCGGCATTCCGACTTCGATGCCCCGGTGCCGAAATTCAGTTGCCTTTGAATTTCGGGTGATCCCTCTTGAGCATGTATGCTTCTGCTACTTGTTCTACATCACACTTCCTTCCGCAAACGGCGAAACGCTTTGACTCGGTGAGTTTCGCGGCATTCCGACTTCGATGCCCCGGTTGCCGAAATTCAGTTGCCTTTGAATTTCGGGTGATCCCTCTTGAGCATGTATGCTTCTGCTACTTGTTCTACATCACACTTCCTTCCGCAAACGGCGAAACGCTTTGACTCGGTGAGTTTCGCGGCATTCCGACTTCGATGCCCCGGTTGCCGAAATTCAGTTGCCTTTGAATTTCGGGTGATCCCTCTTGAGCATGTATGCTTCTGCTACTTGTTCTACATCACACTTCCTTCCGCAAAGGCGAAACGCTTTGACTCGGTGAGTTTCGCGGCATTCCGACTTCGATGCCCCGGTTGCCGAAATTCAGTTGCCTTTGAATTTCGGGTGATCCCTCTTGAGCATGTATGCTTCTGCTACTTGTTCTACATCACACTTCTTCCGCAAACGCGAAACGCTTTGACTCGGTGAGTTTCGCGGCATTCCGACTTCGATGCCCGCCCCGTTGCCGAAATTCAGTTGCCTTTGAATTTCGGGTGATCCCTCTTGAGCATGTATGCTTCTGCTACTTGTTCTACATCACACTTCTTCCGCAAACGCGAAACGCTTTGACTCGGTGAGTTTCGCGGCATTCCGACTTCGATGCCCCGGTTGCCGAAATTCAGTTGCCTTTGAATTTCGGGTGATCCCTCTTGAGCATGTATGCTTCTGCTACTTGTTCTACATCACACTTCCTTCCGCAAAGGCGAAACGCTTTGACTCGGTGAGTTTCGCGGCATTCCGACTTCGATGCCCCGGTGCCGAAATTCAGTTGCCTTTGAATTTCGGGTGATCCCTCTTGAGCATGTATGCTTCTGCTACTTGTTCTACATCACACTTCTTTCCGCAAAGGCGAAACGCTTTGACTCGGTGAGTTTCGCGGCATTCCGACTTCGATGCCCCGGTTGCCGAAATTCAGTTGCCTTTGAATTTCGGGTGATCCCTCTTGAGCATGTATGCTTCTGCTACTTGTTCTACATCACACACTTCTTCCGCAAATGGCCAAATGCTTTGACTCGGTGAGTTTCGCGGCATTCCGACTTCGATGCCCCGGTTGCCGAAATTCTGTTGCCTTTGAATTTCGGGTGATCCCTCTTGAGCATGTATGCTTCTGCTACTTGCTCTACATCACACTTCCTTCCGCAAACGGCGAAACGCTTTGACTCGGTGAGTTTTCCCCGAGATGCCCCGGTTGAAATTCATTTTGATTTTGATCATGTATATATTTTTATGCATTTTGTTCTACATCAAAAAACGAAAATAAATTTCCGACGTCGAGGCCACCGGTTGCCGAAATTCAGTTGCCTTTGAATTTCGGGTGATCCCTCTTGAGCATGTATGCTTCTGCTACTTGTTCTACATCACACTTCCTTCCGCAAACGGCGAAACGCTTTGACTCGGTGAGCTTCGCGGCATTCCGACATCGATGCCCCGGCTGCCGAATTTCAGTTGCCTTTGAATTTCGGGTGATGCCGCTTGAGCATGTATGCTTCTGCTACTTCTTCTACAACACACTTCCTCCTGCAAATGGCGAAACGCTTTGACTCGGTGAGTTTCGCGGCATTCCGACGTCGATGCCCCGGTTGCCGAATTTCAGTTGCCTTTGAATTTCGGGTGATACCTCTTGAGCATGTATGCTTCTGCTACTTCTTCTACATCAGACTTCTTCCGCAAACGCGAAACGCTTTGACTCGGTGAGTTTCGCGGCATTCCGACTTCGATGCCCCGTTTGCCGAAATTCAGTTGCCTTTGAATTTCGGGTGATCCCTCTTGAGCATGTATGCTTCTGCTACTTGTTCTACATCACACTTCTTCCGCAAACGGCGAAACGCTTTGACTCGGTGAGTTTCGCGGCATTCCGACTTCGATGCCCCGGTTGCCGAAATTCAGTTGCCTTTGAATTTCGGGTGATCCCTCTTGAGCATGTATGCTTCTGCTACTTGTTCTACATCAGACTTTTCTAAACGGCGAAACGCTTTGACTCTTTGATTTCGCGTTCCTTTAATGCCCATTTAAATTCAGTTGCCTTAATTTAATTAGATATTTGCTACTGTTACATCACTTCCCGCAAACGGCGAAACGCTTTGACTCGGTGAGTTTCGCGGCATTCCGACTTCGATGCCCCGGTTGCCGAAATTCAGTTGCCTTTGAATTTCGGGTGATCCCTCTTGAGCATGTATGCTTCTGCTACTTGTTCTACATCAGACTTCTTCCGCAAACGGCGAAACGCTTTGACTCGGTGAGTTTCGCGGCATTCCGACTTCGATGCCCCGGTTGCCGAAATTCAGTTGCCTTTGAATTTCGGGTGATCCCTCTTGAGCATGTATGCTTCTGCTACTTGTTCTACATCACACTTCTTCCGCAAACGGCGAAACGCTTTGACTCGGTGAGTTTCGCGGCATTCCGACTTCGATGCCCCGGTTGCCGAAATTCAGTTGCCTTTGAATTTCGGGTGATCCCTCTTGAGCATGTATGCTTCTGCTACTTGTTCTACATCACACTTCCTTCCGCAAACGGCGAAACGCTTTGACTCGGTGAGTTTCGCGGCATTCCGACTTCGATGCCCCGGTTGCCGAAATTCAGTTGCCTTTGAATTTCGGGTGATCCCTCTTGAGCATGTATGCTTCTGCTACTTGTTCTACATCACACTTCCTTCCGCAAAGGCGAAACGCTTTGACTCGGTGAGTTTCGCGGCATTCCGACTTCGATGCCCCGGTTGCCGAAATTCAGTTGCCTTTGAATTTCGGGTGATCCCTCTTGAGCATGTATGCTTCTGCTACTTGTTCTACATCAGACTTCTTCCGCAAACGGCGAAACGCTTTGACTCGGTGAGTTTCGCGGCATTCCGACTTCGATGCCCCGGTTGCCGAAATTCAGTTGCCTTTGAATTTCGGGTGATCCCTCTTGAGCATGTATGCTTCTGCTACTTGTTCTACATCACACTTCTTCCGCAAACGGCGAAACGCTTTGACTCGGTGAGTTTCGCGGCATTCCGACTTCGATGCCCCGGTTGCCGAAATTCAGTTGCCTTTGAATTTCGGGTGATCCCTCTTGAGCATGTATGCTTCTGCTACTTGTTCTACATCACACTTCTTCCGCAAACGGCGAAACGCTTTGACTCGGTGAGTTTCGCGGCATTCCGACTTCGATGCCCCGGTTGCCGAAATTCAGTTGCCTTTGAATTTCGGGTGATCCCTCTTGAGCATGTATGCTTCTGCTACTTGTTCTACATCACACTTCCTTCCGCAAACGGCGAAACGCTTTGACTCGGTGAGTTTCGCGGCATTCCGACTTCGATGCCCCGGTTGCCGAAATTCAGTTGCCTTTGAATTTCGGGTGATCCCTCTTGAGCATGTATGCTTCTGCTACTTGTTCTACATCACACTTCCTTCCGCAAACGGCGAAACGCTTTGACTCGGTGAGTTTCGCGGCATTCCGACTTCGATGCCCCGGTTGCCGAAATTCAGTTGCCTTTGAATTTCGGGTGATCCCTCTTGAGCATGTATGCTTCTGCTACTTGTTCTACATCACACTTCCTTCCGCAAACGGCGAAACGCTTTGACTCGGTGAGTTTCGCGGCATTCCGACTTCGATGCCCCGGTTGCCGAAATTCAGTTGCCTTTGAATTTCGGGTGATCCCTCTTGAGCATGTATGCTTCTGCTACTTGTTCTACATCAGACTTCTTCCGCAAACGGCGAAACGCTTTGACTCGGTGAGTTTCGCGGCATTCCGACTTCGATGCCCCGGTTGCCGAAATTCAGTTGCCTTTGAATTTCGGGTGATCCCTCTTGAGCATGTATGCTTCTGCTACTTGTTCTACATCACACTTCCTTCCGCAAACGGCGAAACGCTTTGACTCGGTGAGTTTCGCGGCATTCCGACTTCGATGCCCCGGTTGCCGAAATTCAGTTGCCTTTGAATTTCGGGTGATCCCTCTTGAGCATGTATGCTTCTGCTACTTGTTCTACATCAGACTTCCTTCCGCAAACGGCGAAACGCTTTGACTCGGTGAGTTTCGCGGCATTCCGACTTCGATGCCCCGGTTGCCGAAATTCAGTTGCCTTTGAATTTCGGGTGATCCCTCTTGAGCATGTATGCTTCTGCTACTTGTTCTACATCAGACTTCCTTCCGCAAACGGCGAAACGCTTTGACTCGGTGAGTTTCGCGGCATTCCGACTTCGATGCCCCGGTTGCCGAAATTCAGTTGCCTTTGAATTTCGGGTGATCCCTCTTGAGCATGTATGCTTCTGCTACTTGTTCTACATCACACTTCCTTCCGCAAACGGCGAAACGCTTTGACTCGGTGAGTTTCGCGGCATTCCGACTTCGATGCCCCGGTTGCCGAAATTCAGTTGCCTTTGAATTTCGGGTGATCCCTCTTGAGCATGTATGCTTCTGCTACTTGTTCTACATCACACTTCCTTCCGCAAACGGCGAAACGCTTTGACTCGGTGAGTTTCGCGGCATTCCGACTTCGATGCCCCGGTTGCCGAAATTCAGTTGCCTTTGAATTTCGGGTGATCCCTCTTGAGCATGTATGCTTCTGCTACTTGTTCTACATCACACTTCCTTCCGCAAAGGCGAAACGCTTTGACTCGGTGAGTTTCGCGGCATTCCGACTTCGATGCCCCGGTTGCCGAAATTCAGTTGCCTTTGAATTTCGGGTGATCCCTCTTGAGCATGTATGCTTCTGCTACTTGTTCTACATCACACTCCTTCCGCAAACGGCGAAACGCTTTGACTCGGTGAGTTTCGCGGCATTCCGACTTCGATGCCCCGGTTGCCGAAATTCAGTTGCCTTTGAATTTCGGGTGATCCCTCTTGAGCATGTATGCTTCTGCTACTTGTTCTACATCACACTTCTTCCGCAAAGGCGAAACGCTTTGACTCGGTGAGTTTCGCGGCATTCCGACTTCGATGCCCCGGTTGCCGAAATTCAGTTGCCTTTGAATTTCGGGTGATCCCTCTTGAGCATGTATGCTTCTGCTACTTGTTCTACATCACACTTCCTTCCGCAAACGGCGAAACGCTTTGACTCGGTGAGTTTCGCGGCATTCCGACTTCGATGCCCCGGTTGCCGAAATTCAGTTGCCTTTGAATTTCGGGTGATCCCTCTTGAGCATGTATGCTTCTGCTACTTGTTCTACATCACACTTCTTCCGCAAACGGCGAAACGCTTTGACTCGGTGAGTTTCGCGGCATTCCGACTTCGATGCCCCGGTTGCCGAAATTCAGTTGCCTTTGAATTTCGGGTGATCCCTCTTGAGCATGTATGCTTCTGCTACTTGTTCTACATCACACTTCCTTCCGCAAACGGCGAAACGCTTTGACTCGGTGAGTTTCGCGGCATTCCGACTTCGATGCCCCGGTTGCCGAAATTCAGTTGCCTTTGAATTTCGGGTGATCCCTCTTGAGCATGTATGCTTCTGCTACTTGTTCTACATCACACTTCCTTCCGCAAACGGCGAAACGCTTTGACTCGGTGAGTTTCGCGGCATTCCGACTTCGATGCCCCGGTTGCCGAAATTCAGTTGCCTTTGAATTTCGGGTGATCCCTCTTGAGCATGTATGCTTCTGCTACTTGTTCTACATCAGACTTCCTCCGCAAACGGCGAAACGCTTTGACTCGGTGAGTTTCGCGGCATTCCGACTTCGATGCCCCGGTTGCCGAAATTCAGTTGCCTTTGAATTTCGGGTGATCCCTCTTGAGCATGTATGCTTCTGCTACTTGTTCTACATCACACTTCCTTCCGCAAACGGCGAAACGCTTTGACTCGGTGAGTTTCGCGGCATTCCGACTTCGATGCCCCGTTGCCGAAATTCAGTTGCCTTTGAATTTCGGGTGATCCCTCTTGAGCATGTATGCTTCTGCTACTTGTTCTACATCACACTTCCTCCGCAAAGGCGAAACGCTTTGACTCGGTGAGTTTCGCGGCATTCCGACTTCGATGCCCCGGTTGCCGAAATTCAGTTGCCTTTGAATTTCGGGTGATCCCTCTTGAGCATGTATGCTTCTGCTACTTGTTCTACATCACACTTCTTCCGCAAACGGCGAAACGCTTTGACTCGGTGAGTTTCGCGGCATTCCGACTTCGATGCCCCGGTTGCCGAAATTCAGTTGCCTTTGAATTTCGGGTGATCCCTCTTGAGCATGTATGCTTCTGCTACTTGTTCTACATCACACTTCCTTCCGCAAACGGCGAAACGCTTTGACTCGGTGAGTTTCGCGGCATTCCGACTTCGATGCCCCGGTTGCCGAAATTCAGTTGCCTTTGAATTTCGGGTGATCCCTCTTGAGCATGTATGCTTCTGCTACTTGTTCTACATCACACTTCCTTCCGCAAACGGCGAAACGCTTTGACTCGGTGAGTTTCGCGGCATTCCGACTTCGATGCCCCGGTTGCCGAAATTCAGTTGCCTTTGAATTTCGGGTGATCCCTCTTGAGCATGTATGCTTCTGCTACTTGTTCTACATCACACTTCTTCCGCAAACGGCGAAACGCTTTGACTCGGTGAGTTTCGCGGCATTCCGACTTCGATGCCCCGGTTGCCGAAATTCAGTTGCCTTTGAATTTCGGGTGATCCCTCTTGAGCATGTATGCTTCTGCTACTTGTTCTACATCACACTTCTTCCGCAAACGGCGAAACGCTTTGACTCGGTGAGTTTCGCGGCATTCCGACTTCGATGCCCCGGTTGCCGAAATTCAGTTGCCTTTGAATTTCGGGTGATCCCTCTTGAGCATGTATGCTTCTGCTACTTGTTCTACATCACACTTCCTTCCGCAAACGGCGAAACGCTTTGACTCGGTGAGTTTCGCGGCATTCCGACTTCGATGCCCCGTTGCCGAAATTCAGTTGCCTTTGAATTTCGGGTGATCCCTCTTGAGCATGTATGCTTCTGCTACTTGTTCTACATCACACTTCCTCCGCAAACGGCGAAACGCTTTGACTCGGTGAGTTTCGCGGCATTCCGACTTCGATGCCCCGGTTGCCGAAATTCAGTTGCCTTTGAATTTCGGGTGATCCCTCTTGAGCATGTATGCTTCTGCTACTTGTTCTACATCACACTTCCTTCCGCAAACGGCGAAACGCTTTGACTCGGTGAGTTTCGCGGCATTCCGACTTCGATGCCCCGGTTGCCGAAATTCAGTTGCCTTTGAATTTCGGGTGATCCCTCTTGAGCATGTATGCTTCTGCTACTTGTTCTACATCACACTTCCTTCCGCAAACGGCGAAACGCTTTGACTCGGTGAGTTTCGCGGCATTCCGACTTCGATGCCCCGGTTGCCGAAATTCAGTTGCCTTTGAATTTCGGGTGATCCCTCTTGAGCATGTATGCTTCTGCTACTTGTTCTACATCACACTTCTTCCGCAAACGGCGAAACGCTTTGACTCGGTGAGTTTCGCGGCATTCCGACTTCGATGCCCCGGTTGCCGAAATTCAGTTGCCTTTGAATTTCGGGTGATCCCTCTTGAGCATGTATGCTTCTGCTACTTGTTCTACATCACACTTCCTTCCGCAAACGGCGAAACGCTTTGACTCGGTGAGTTTCGCGGCATTCCGACTTCGATGCCCCGGTTGCCGAAATTCAGTTGCCTTTGAATTTCGGGTGATCCCTCTTGAGCATGTATGCTTCTGCTACTTGTTCTACATCACACTTCCTTCCGCAAACGGCGAAACGCTTTGACTCGGTGAGTTTCGCGGCATTCCGACTTCGATGCCCCGGTTGCCGAAATTCAGTTGCCTTTGAATTTCGGGTGATCCCTCTTGAGCATGTATGCTTCTGCTACTTGTTCTACATCACACTTCCTTCCGCAAACGGCGAAACGCTTTGACTCGGTGAGTTTCGCGGCATTCCGACTTCGATGCCCCGGTTGCCGAAATTCAGTTGCCTTTGAATTTCGGGTGATCCCTCTTGAGCATGTATGCTTCTGCTACTTGTTCTACATCACACTTCTTCCGCAAACGGCGAAACGCTTTGACTCGGTGAGTTTCGCGGCATTCCGACTTCGATGCCCCGGTTGCCGAAATTCAGTTGCCTTTGAATTTCGGGTGATCCCTCTTGAGCATGTATGCTTCTGCTACTTGTTCTACATCACACTTCTTCCGCAAACGGCGAAACGCTTTGACTCGGTGAGTTTCGCGGCATTCCGACTTCGATGCCCCGGTTGCCGAAATTCAGTTGCCTTTGAATTTCGGGTGATCCCTCTTGAGCATGTATGCTTCTGCTACTTGTTCTACATCACACTTCTTCCGCAAACGGCGAAACGCTTTGACTCGGTGAGTTTCGCGGCATTCCGACTTCGATGCCCCGGTTGCCGAAATTCAGTTGCCTTTGAATTTCGGGTGATCCCTCTTGAGCATGTATGCTTCTGCTACTTGTTCTACATCACACTTCTTCCGCAAACGGCGAAACGCTTTGACTCGGTGAGTTTCGCGGCATTCCGACTTCGATGCCCCGGTTGCCGAAATTCAGTTGCCTTTGAATTTCGGGTGATCCCTCTTGAGCATGTATGCTTCTGCTACTTGTTCTACATCACACTTCCTTCCGCAAACGGCGAAACGCTTTGACTCGGTGAGTTTCGCGGCATTCCGACTTCGATGCCCCGGTTGCCGAAATTCAGTTGCCTTTGAATTTCGGGTGATCCCTCTTGAGCATGTATGCTTCTGCTACTTGTTCTACATCACACTTCTTCCGCAAACGGCGAAACGCTTTGACTCGGTGAGTTTCGCGGCATTCCGACTTCGATGCCCCGGTTGCCGAAATTCAGTTGCCTTTGAATTTCGGGTGATCCCTCTTGAGCATGTATGCTTCTGCTACTTGTTCTACATCACACTTCCTTCCGCAAACGGCGAAACGCTTTGACTCGGTGAGTTTCGCGGCATTCCGACTTCGATGCCCCGGTTGCCGAAATTCAGTTGCCTTTGAATTTCGGGTGATCCCTCTTGAGCATGTATGCTTCTGCTACTTGTTCTACATCACACTTCTTCCGCAAACGGCGAAACGCTTTGACTCGGTGAGTTTCGCGGCATTCCGACTTCGATGCCCCGGTTGCCGAAATTCAGTTGCCTTTGAATTTCGGGTGATCCCTCTTGAGCATGTATGCTTCTGCTACTTGTTCTACATCACACTTCCTTCCGCAAACGGCGAAACGCTTTGACTCGGTGAGTTTCGCGGCATTCCGACTTCGATGCCCCGGTTGCCGAAATTCAGTTGCCTTTGAATTTCGGGTGATCCCTCTTGAGCATGTATGCTTCTGCTACTTGTTCTACATCACACTTCCTCCGCAAACGGCGAAACGCTTTGACTCGGTGAGTTTCGCGGCATTCCGACTTCGATGCCCCGGTTGCCGAAATTCAGTTGCCTTTGAATTTCGGGTGATCCCTCTTGAGCATGTATGCTTCTGCTACTTGTTCTACATCACACTTCCTTCCGCAAACGGCGAAACGCTTTGACTCGGTGAGTTTCGCGGCATTCCGACTTCGATGCCCCGGTTGCCGAAATTCAGTTGCCTTTGAATTTCGGGTGATCCCTCTTGAGCATGTATGCTTCTGCTACTTGTTCTACATCACACTTCCTTCCGCAAACGGCGAAACGCTTTGACTCGGTGAGTTTCGCGGCATTCCGACTTCGATGCCCCGGTTGCCGAAATTCAGTTGCCTTTGAATTTCGGGTGATCCCTCTTGAGCATGTATGCTTCTGCTACTTGTTCTACATCACACTTCTTCCGCAAACGGCGAAACGCTTTGACTCGGTGAGTTTCGCGGCATTCCGACTTCGATGCCCCGGTTGCCGAAATTCAGTTGCCTTTGAATTTCGGGTGATCCCTCTTGAGCATGTATGCTTCTGCTACTTGTTCTACATCACACTTTTCCGCAAACGGCGAAACGCTTTGACTCGGTGAGTTTCGCGGCATTCCGACTTCGATGCCCCGTTGCCGAAATTCAGTTGCCTTTGAATTTCGGGTGATCCCTCTTGAGCATGTATGCTTCTGCTACTTGTTCTACATCACACTTTCTTCCTCCGCAAACGGCGAAACGCTTTGACTCGGTGAGTTTCGCGGCATTCCGACTTCGATGCCCCGGTTGCCGAAATTCAGTTGCCTTTGAATTTCGGGTGATCCCTCTTGAGCATGTATGCTTCTGCTACTTGTTCTACATCACACTTCTTCCGCAAACGGCGAAACGCTTTGACTCGGTGAGTTTCGCGGCATTCCGACTTCGATGCCCCGGTTGCCGAAATTCAGTTGCCTTTGAATTTCGGGTGATCCCTCTTGAGCATGTATGCTTCTGCTACTTGTTCTACATCACACTTCCTTCCGCAAACGGCGAAACGCTTTGACTCGGTGAGTTTCGCGGCATTCCGACTTCGATGCCCCGGTTGCCGAAATTCAGTTGCCTTTGAATTTCGGGTGATCCCTCTTGAGCATGTATGCTTCTGCTACTTGTTCTACATCACACTTCCTTCCGCAAACGGCGAAACGCTTTGACTCGGTGAGTTTCGCGGCATTCCGACTTCGATGCCCCGGTTGCCGAAATTCAGTTGCCTTTGAATTTCGGGTGATCCCTCTTGAGCATGTATGCTTCTGCTACTTGTTCTACATCACACTTCCTTCCGCAAACGGCGAAACGCTTTGACTCGGTGAGTTTCGCGGCATTCCGACTTCGATGCCCCGGTTGCCGAAATTCAGTTGCCTTTGAATTTCGGGTGATCCCTCTTGAGCATGTATGCTTCTGCTACTTGTTCTACATCACACTTCCTTCCGCAAACGGCGAAACGCTTTGACTCGGTGAGTTTCGCGGCATTCCGACTTCGATGCCCCGGTTGCCGAAATTCAGTTGCCTTTGAATTTCGGGTGATCCCTCTTGAGCATGTATGCTTCTGCTACTTGTTCTACATCACACTTCTTCCGCAAACGGCGAAACGCTTTGACTCGGTGAGTTTCGCGGCATTCCGACTTCGATGCCCCGGTTGCCGAAATTCAGTTGCCTTTGAATTTCGGGTGATCCCTCTTGAGCATGTATGCTTCTGCTACTTGTTCTACATCACACTTCTTCCGCAAACGGCGAAACGCTTTGACTCGGTGAGTTTCGCGGCATTCCGACTTCGATGCCCCGGTTGCCGAAATTCAGTTGCCTTTGAATTTCGGGTGATCCCTCTTGAGCATGTATGCTTCTGCTACTTGTTCTACATCACACTTCTTCCGCAAACGGCGAAACGCTTTGACTCGGTGAGTTTCGCGGCATTCCGACTTCGATGCCCCGGTTGCCGAAATTCAGTTGCCTTTGAATTTCGGGTGATCCCTCTTGAGCATGTATGCTTCTGCTACTTGTTCTACATCAGACTTCCTTCCGCAAACGCGAAACGCTTTGACTCGGTGAGTTTCGCGGCATTCCGACTTCGATGCCCCGTTGCCGAAATTCAGTTGCCTTTGAATTTCGGGTGATCCCTCTTGAGCATGTCCTGCTTCTATACTTGATCTACAGCAGACGTTCTTTTCCGCAAACGGCTAAACGCTATGACTGCGGTGAGTTTCGCGGCATATCCGAAATTCAATCGCACCCGGTTTGCCGAAATTCAGTTGCCTTTGAATTTTCTGGCGATCTCTCTTGAGCATGTCTGCTTCTGCTACTTGTTCTACATCAAACTTCCTTCCGCAAACGGCGAAACGCTTTGACTCGGATGAGTTTCGCGGCATTCTGGCACATCGATAGCCCCGGTTGCCGAAATTCAGTTGCCTTTGAATTTTCTGAAGATCCCCTCTTGAGCATGTTATGCTTCTGCTTATCTTGTTCTACACCTGAATTTCTTCCGCAAACAATACAACGGCGAAACGCTTTGCCTCGGTGAGTTTCGCTGTACAGCAAGAAAATAAGCTCCAACTTCGATGCCCCGGTTGCCGAAATTCAGTTGCCTTTGAATTTCGGGTCCTCCCTCTAGAGCAGGTATGCTTCTGCTACTTGTTCTACATCAGACTTTCTTCCCCAAACAGCGAAACGCTTTGAGTCAGTGAGTTTCGTGGCATTCCGACATCCATGCCCCGGTTGTCGAAATTCAGTTGCCTTTGAATTTCGGGTGATCCCTCTTGAGCATGTCTGCTTCTTTTCGCTACTATGTTTCTACATCAAATTTCTTCAGCAAACGGCAAACCGCTTTGACACGGTGAGTTTCGCGTCACTCCGACTTTCGATGTCTCCCGTTGCCCCCCCCCCCGAAATTCAGTTGCCTTTGAATTTCGGGTGATCCCCTTGAGCATGTATGCTTCTGCTACTTGTTCTACATCAGACTTTCTTCCCCAAACAGCGAAACGCTTTGACTCAGTGAGTTTCGCGGCATTCGGACATCGATGCCCCGGTTTTGCCGAATTTCAGTTGCCTTTGAATTTCAGGTGATCCCTCTTGAACATGTATGCCTTCTGCTACATGTTCTAGGAACACTGAATTTCTTCCGCAAACGGCGAAACTGAACCTTTTGACTCGGTGAGTTTTCGCGACACTCCGAACTTCGATGCCCCCGTTGCCGAATTTCAGTTGCCTTTGAATTTCGGGTGCTCCCTCTTTAGCATGTAATGCCTTCTGCTACTTGTTCTACACCAGACTTTTCTTTCCCCAAAAACAGCGAAACGCCTTGACGTCGATGAGTTCCGCGGCATTATCGACATCCATGACCGGTTGTCGAAAGTCAGTTGCCTTTTCAATTTTGGGTGATCCCTCCTGAGCATGGTCTGCTTCTGCTACTTGTTTCTAACAACCAGAATTTGTACCGAGCAAAACGCAAAAAAACGCTTTGACTCGGTGAGTGTCGCGGCATTCCCTACCTTCGATGCGCAAGTTTGCCGAAATTCAGTTGCCTTATCAATTTCAGTGATCCCTCTTGAGCATGTATGCTTCTGCTACTTGTTCTAACACCAGTAATTTTCTTCCGCAAACGGCGAAATGCTTTGACATCGAAGAGTTTTCGCGGCATTCCGACTTCGATGCCCCGGTTTGCCGAAATTCAGGTTGCTTTGAATTTCGGGTGATCCCTCTGTGAGCATGTAAGCTTCTGGCTACTTGTTCTACATAATACTTTCCTTCCGCAAACAGCGAAACGCTTTGACTCGGTGAGTTTCGCGGCATTCCGACTTCGATGCCCCGGTTGCCGAAATTCAGTTGCCTTTGAATTTCGGGTGATTCGTCTTGAGCATGTATGCTTCTGCTACTTGTTCTACATCAGACTTTCCTTTCCCCAAGAACAGCGAAACGCTTTGACTCGGTTTGAGTTTCGCGGCATTCAGACTTTGATGCCCCGGTTGCCGAAATTCAGTTGCCTTTGAATTTCGGGTGATCCCTCTTGAGCCTGTATGCTTCTGCTACTTGTTCTAGAAACCACTCTTCCCTTCCGCAAACAGCGAAACGCTTTCTGGACTTCGATGAGTTTCGCGGCATTCCGAATTCGATGCCCACACGGTTGCCGAAATTCAGTTGCACCTTTGAATTTCGACAGGTCCCTCTTGAGCATGTAATGCATTCTGCTACTTGTTCTACATCACACTTTCCTTCCTCAAATAGCGAAAACGCTTTGACATCGGTGAGTTGTCGCGGCATTCCAACTTCGATGGCCCCGGTTGCCGAAATTCAGTTGCCTTTTGAATTTTCGGGTGATCCCTCTTGAGCATGTATGCTTTCTGCTACATTGTTCTACATTCAGGCTTGCTTCCGCAAACGGCGAAAAACGCTTTGGACTCGATGAGTTTCGCCAGCATTCCCGACTTCGATGCCCCGGTTGCCGAAATTCAGTTGCCTTTGAATTATCGGGTGATCCCTCTTGAGCATGTATGCTTCTGCTACTTGTTCTACAGCACACTTCCTTCCGGCCAAACAGCGAAACGCTTTTGACTAGGGGTGAGTTTCAGCGGCATTCTGACTTCGATGCACCGGTTGCCGGAAATTCAGTTGCCTTTGAATTTCTGGGTGATCCCTTTTGAGCATGTATGCTTCTGCTAACTTGTTCTACATTCAATCTTCCCTTTCCTCATAACAGTCGAAACGATTTGACTCGGTGAGTTTCGGCGGCATTCCGACTTCGAATGCCCCGGTTGCCGAAATTCAGTTGCCTCTTGAATTTCGGGTGATCCCTCTTGAGCACTGTATGCTTCTGCTACTTGTTCTACATCGCTTTCTGAATTTGCTTACCGCAAAACCGGGGCGAAACACTTTGACCTCACTAAGTTTCGCGGCATTCCGACTTTCGATGGCCCCGGTCTGCCGAAATTCAGTTGCCTATGATTTTCGTTGTGATCCCTCTTGAGCATGTAGTGCTTCTGCTACTTGTCTATACACGTCACTCATTCTTCTTCCTGAAAATAGCGAAACGCTTTGACTCGGTGAGTTTCGCAGCAATTCGGAACTTCGATGCCCCGGTTGCCGAAATTTCAGTTTGCCTTTGAATTTCGGGTGATCCTCTTTGCAGCATGTTATGCTTCTACTATCTATGTTCTATCATCACAGATTGCTTCCGCAAACGGCGAAACGCTTTGACCTCGAATTAGTTTCAGGCAGCAGTCCGACGTCGATGACCCTGTTGCCGAAATTCTAGTTGCCTTTGAATTTCGCGGTGATCCCTCTTGAGCATGTATGCTTCTGCTACTTGTTCTACATCGTACACTTCCTTTCCGCAAACGGCGAAGACGCTTTGACTTCGGTGAGTTTCGCAGGCATTACCGACTTCGATGCCGCCGTTTGCCGAAAATGTCAGTTGCCTTTGAATTTCGGGTGATCCCTCTTGAGCATGTATGCTTCTGCTACTTGTTCTACTTCACAGAACTCTCCTTCCCGCAAACAGCGAAACTCTTTGACTCGGTGAGTATCTCGCGGTCATTCCGACTTTGATGCCATCCGGTTGCCGAAATTCAGTTGGCCTTGTGAATTTCGTTCGGCTGATCCCTCTTGAGGCCATGTATGCTTCTGCTACTGTGGTTCTACATCACTCTTTCCTTGTCCGCAAACAGCGTAAACGCCTTTGACTTCGGTGAGTTTCGTCGGCATTCCGACTTCAGATGCCCCGTGTCAGTTTTTTTGGTTTGCCGAAATTAAGTTGCCTTTGAATTTCGGGAGAATCTCTCTTTGAGGCATGTCTATGCTTCTGCTACTTGTTCTACATCACCACTTTCTTCCGCAAACCCGCGAAACGCTTTGGACCTCGCGTGAGTTTCGCGGCATTCCGACTTCGATGCCCACGGTTTGCCGAAATTCCATTTGCCTTTGAATTTCGGGTGATCCCTCTTGAGCCATTTGTGGGGGGATATGCTTCTGCTACTTGTTCTACACCTCGGGCTAGCTTCCGCAAACGGCGAAACGCTTTGATCTCGGTGAGTTTTCGCTGGCACTACGACTTCGATGCCCCGGTTGCCGAAATTTCAGTTGCCTATGGAATTTCGGGTGATACCTCTTGAGTCATGTATGCTTCTGCTACTTGTTCTACATCACACTTTCCTTCCTAAACAGCGAAACGCTTTGATCTCGGTGAAGTTTCGGGCCATTTCCGACATCGATGCCCCGGTTGCCGAAATTTCCAGTTGCCTTTGAAGTTTTCGGGTGATCCCTCTTGAGCATGTATGCTTCTGCTACCTTGTTCTACAAATCAGACTTTCCTTCCTCAAACGGCGAAACGCTTTTGACTCGAGTGAGTTTCGCGGCATTCCGACTTCGATTTTGTCCCGGGGTTGCCGAATTCAGTTGCCTTTGAATTTCGGGTGATCCTATTTGAGCATGTATGCTTCTGGCTACTTGTATCTACATCAGGCTTGCTTCCGCAAACGGCGGAAAACGCTTTGACTCCACATGAGTTTCGCAGCATTCCGACTTCGATGGACTCGGTTGGCCGAAATTCAGGTTGCCTTTGAATTTCGGCTGTGATCCCTCTTGAGCATGTTATGCTTCTGCTACTTGTTTCTACAACCTCACTCTTCCTTACCGCAAACGGCGAAAACGCTTTGACTTGGTGAGTTTCGCGGCATTCCGACTTCGATGCCCCGGCGTTGCCGAGAACTTCAGTTGCCTGTTTGAATTTCGGGTGATCACTCTTGAGCTATGTTATGCTTCTACTACTTTGTTCACTGAACAATCAGTACTTGCTATCCCCAAACGGCGAAAACGCTTTTTGACTCCATTAGTTTCGCGGCAACGGTTTCGACTTCGATGCCCCCGGTTGACGAAATTCAGTTGCCTTTCAATTTCGGGTGATCCCTCTTGAGCATGTATGCTTCTGCTACTTGTTCTACATCACACTTCCTTCCGCAAACGGCGAAACGCTTTGACTCGGTGAGTTTCGCGGCATTCCGACTTCCGATGCCCCGGTTGCCGAAATTCAGTTGCCTTTGAATTTCAGGTGATCCCTCTTGAGCATGTATGCTTCTGACTACTTGTTCTACATCACACTTCCTTCCGCAAACGGCGAAACACTTGACTCGATGAGTTTCGCGGCATTCTTTTTCGATGCCCCGGTTTGCAGTTGCCTTTGAATTTCGGGTGATGCCTCTTGAGCATGTATGCTTCTGCTACTTGTTCTACATCACTCTTTTCCGCATAAACGGCGAAACGCTTTGACTCGGTGAGTTTCGCGGCATTCCGACTTCGTGCGACATTAGTTGCTTGAAATTGAATTTGAAAGATCCCTTGAGCATGTATGCTTGCTACTTGTTCTACATCACACTTCCTTCCGCAAAGGGCAAAACGCTATTGCATCCCGGTTGAGCTTAGGCGCATTCCGATTTCGATGCCTCGGTTGCCGAAATTTTAGTTGCCTTTGAATTTCGGGTGATCCCTCTAGATGTATGCTTCTGCTACTTGTTCTACACCATATTTTCTTCCGCAAACGGCGAACGCTTTACTGGTGAGTTTCGGCATTCGCCTTCGGATGCCCTTGCGAAATTCAGTTGCCTTTGAATTTCGGGTGATCCTCTCTTGAGCATGTTTATGCTTCTTTTCCACAATCAAATTTGGACTTTGAATCGGTGAGTTTCGCGGCATTCCACTTCGATGCCCCGGTTGAAATTCAGTTGCCTTTGATTTCGGGTGATCCCTCTTGATGTTGCTTCTGTTACTTGTTCTAATCACACTTCCTTCCCCAAACGGCGAAACGCTTTCTTGTGGTGAGTTCGCGGCATTCGACTTCGATGCCCCGGTTGCCGAAATTCAGTTGCCTTTGAATTTCGGGTTGATTCATCTTGAGCATGTATGCTTCTGCTACTAGTTCTAACATCACAACTTCCTTCCACAAACGGCGAAACGCTTTGACTCGGTGAGTTTCGCGGCATTCCGACTTCGATGCCCCGGTTGCCGAAAATTCCAGTTGCCTTTGAATTTCAGGTGATCCCTCTTGAGCAAAGTATGCTTTATCTGCTACAGGTTCTACCATCACACTTTCCCTTCCGCAAACGGCCGAAACGCTTTGACTCGGTGAGTTTCGCGGCATTCCGACTTCGACTGCCCAGGGTTTTGAAGAAATTATGTTGTCTTTGAATTTCGGGTGAGGTCCCTCTTGAGCATCGAATGCTTCTGCTACTTTGTCTCTACATCACACTTTCTTCCGCAAATAGAGACACGCTTTGATCGGTCGAGTTTCGCGGCAATTACGACCTTCGATGGCCCTGGTTGCGAAATTCAGTTGCCTTTGAATTTTCGGGTGATTCCTTCTTTAGCATGTATGCTTCTGCTACTTGTTCTACATCCCAATTCCTTTCGACTAACGGACCACTAACACTTTGACTCAGGTGAGTTTATCGCGGGCATTCCGACTTACGATTGGCCCCGAGTTGCCGAAATTCATGTTGCCTTTGAATTTCGGGTGATTCCCCTCTTGAGCAAGTTATGCTTCTGCTGGGTACTTATTCTACTTAACTTTTACTTCCGCAAACTCAGGCGAAACGGCTTTGATCTCGGTGAGTTTTGCTGCATTCGACTTCGATGCTCGGGTTGCCGAAAATTCAGATGCCTTTGAATTTTGATGATCCCTCTTGAGCATGTATGCTTTGCTACTAGTTCTACATCACACTTCCTTCCGCAAACGGTGAAAAGTTTTGAACTCGGTTATAATTTTTTATATTTTTGTAGTTTCGCGGGCATTCGTCGACTTCGACTGCCCCGGTTGCCGAAATTCAGTTGCCGTTGAATTTCGAGGTGATCCCTCTTGAGCATGTCTGCATTCTGCTACTTCGGTTACTACATTCACTTCCTTCCGCCAAATAGCGATACACTTTGGACTCGGTGAGTATTTGCGGGCATTCCGAACTTCGACGTTCCCTCGGGTTTTGTTTTTCTTTTTACCGAAATTCCTAGTTGCCATTTGAATTTAGTGATCCCTCTTGTAGGATGTATGCTTCTGCTACTTGATCTACATCACACTTTCCTTCCGCAAACGGCGCGAAACGCTTTGACTCGGTGAGTTTCGCGGCATTCCGACTTGGAATGCCGCTCCAGGTGGCAGGAAATTCAGTTGCATTTGAATTTCGCGGTGATCCCTCTTGAGCAAGTATGCTTCTGCTACTTGTGCTACATCCACTTCCTTCCGCAATTAGAGAACGCCTTGACTCGGTGAGTTTTTTTTTGGCTGGGGCGCGAGGAGCTGGGCAATACGACTTCGATGCCAACGGTGTTGCCGTAATTCAGTTGCCCTTTGAATTTCGGGTGTTCCCTCTTTTGTTGTATGGTTCTGCTATCTTGTTTCTACATCCACACTTTCTTCCGCAAATGGCCAAACGCTTTGACTCGGTTTGAGTTTACGCGGCATTAGGACTTCGACGGCCGCGGTTGCCGAAATTCTGTTGCCTTTGAATTTAGGGTGATCCCTCTTGAGCAAGTAATTGCTTCTGCTACTTGTTAAAATCACTCTTCCTTCCGCAAATAGAGAAACAAAAAAAAATGCTTTGACTCGGTGTGTTTGGCGGCAATCACGACCTTACGGTGCCCCTGGTTGCCGAAATTCAGTTGCCTTTGAATTTCGGGTGATCCTCTCTTTGCATGTTTTGCTTCTGCTACTTGGTCAACATCACAATTCCTTCCGTAAATGGCCAAATGCTTTGACTCGGTGAGGTTTCGCGGCATTCCGACTTCGATGCCCCGGTTTGCCGAAATTCAGTTGCCTTTCGAATTTCGTGTGATCCCTCCTTTAGCATGTATGCTTCTGCTACTTGTTCTACATCACACTTCCATTCCGTAAATGGCCAATTGCTTTGGACTCGGTGAGTTTCGCGGGCATTTCTGAATTCGATTGCCGCGGTTGCCGAAATTCAGTGTTGCCTTGGAATGTTCGGGTTGATCCCTCTTGAGCAAGTATGCTTCTGCTACTTGTTCTACATCACACTTCCTTCCGCAAATGGCCGAAAACGCTTTGACTCGGTGAGTGTTCGCGGCATTCCGACTTCGATGCCCCGGTTGCCGAAATTCAGTTGCCTTTGAATTTCGGGTGATCCCTCTTGAGCATGTATGCTTCTGCTACTTGTTCTACATCACACTTCTTCCGCAAACGGCGAAACGCTTTGACTCGGTGAGTTTCGCGCATTCCGACTTCGATGCCCCGTTTGCCGAAATTCAGTTGCCTTTGAATTTCGGGTGATCCCTCTTGAGCATGTATGCTTCTGCTACTTGTTCTACATCACACTTCCTTCCGCAAACGGCGAAACGCTTTGACTCGGTGAGTTTCGCGGCATTCCGACTTCGATGCCCCGGTTGCCGAAATTCAGTTGCCTTTGAATTTCGGGTGATCCCTCTTGAGCATGTATGCTTCTGCTACTTGTTCTACATCACACTTCTTCCGCAAACAGCGAAACGCTTTGACTCGGTGAGTTTCGCGGCATTCCGACTTCGATGCCCCGGTTGCCGAAATTCAGTTGCCTTTGAATTTCGGGTGATCCCTCTTGAGCATGTATGCTTCTGCTACTTGTTCTACATCACACTTCCTTCCGCAAACGGCGAAACGCTTTGACTCGGTGAGTTTCGCGGCATTCCGACTTCGATGCCCCGGTTGCCGAAATTCAGTTGCCTTTGAATTTCGGGTGATCCCTCTTGAGCATGTATGCTTCTGCTACTTGTTCTACATCACACTTCTTCCGCAAAAGCGAAACGCTTTGACTCGGTGAGTTTCGCGGCATTCCGACTTCGATGCCCCGGTTGCCGAAATTCAGTTGCCTTTGAATTTCGGGTGATCCCTCTTGAGCATGTATGCTTCTGCTACTTGTTCTACATCACACTTCCTTCCGCAAACGGCGAAACGCTTTGACTCGGTGAGTTTCGCGGCATTCCGACTTCGATGCCCCGTTGCCGAAATTCAGTTGCCTTTGAATTTCGGGTGATCCCTCTTGAGCATGTATGCTTCTGCTACTTGTTCTACATCACACTTCTTCCGCAAACGGCGAAACGCTTTGACTCGGTGAGTTTCGCGGCATTCCGACTTCGATGCCCCGGTTGCCGAAATTCAGTTGCCTTTGAATTTCGGGTGATCCCTCTTGAGCATGTATGCTTCTGCTACTTGTTCTACACCACACTTCCTTCCGCAAAGGGCGTAACGCTTTGACTCGTTGAGTTTCGCGGCATTCCGACTTCGATGCCCAGGTTGCCGAAATTCAGTTGCCTTTGAATTTCGGGTGATCCCTCTTGAGCATGTATGCTTCTGCTACTTGTTCTACATCACACTCGCTTCCGCAAACAGCGAAACGCTTTGACTTGATGAGTTTTGCGACATTCCGCAAACGGCGAAACGCTTTGACTCGGTTAGTTTCCCGGCATTCCGACTTCGATGCCCCGGTTGCCCAAAATTTAGTTGCCTTTGAATTTCGGGTAATCCCTCTTGAGCATGCATGCTTCTGCTACTTGTTCTACAGCACACTTCTTTCCGCAAAGGGCGTAACGCTTTGACTCGTGAGTTTCGCGGCATTCCGACTTCGATGCCCCGATTGCCGAAATTCAGTTGCCTTTGAATTTCGGGTGATCCCTCTTGATCATGTATGCTTCTGCTACTTGTTCTACACCACACTTCTTCCGCAAAAGGCGAAACGCTTTGACTCGGTGAGTTTCGCGGCATTCCGACTTCGATGCCCCGGTTGCCGAAATTCAGTTGCCTTTGAATTTCGGGTGATCCCTCTTGAGCATGTATGCTTCTGCTACTTGTTCTACATCACACTTCTTCCGCAAACGGCGAAACGCTTTGACTCGGTGAGTTTCACGGCATTCCGACTTCGATGCCCCGGTTGCCGAAATTCAGTTGCCTTTGAATTTCGGGTGATCCCTCTTGAGCATGTATGCTTCTGCTACTTGTTCTACATCACACTTCCTTCCGCAAAGGCGAAACGCTTTGACTCGGTGAGTTTCGCGGCATTCCGACTTCGATGCCCCGGTTGCCGAAATTCAGTTGCCTTTGAATTTCGGGTGATCCCTCTTGAGCATGTATGCTTCTGCTACTTGTTCTACATCACACTTCCTTCCGCAAACGGCGAAACGCTTTGACTCGGTGAGTTTCGCGGCATTCCGACTTCGATGCCCGGTTGCCGAAATTCAGTTGCCTTTGAATTTCGGGTGATCCCTCTTGAGCATGTATGCTTCTGCTACTTGTTCTACATCACACTCCTTCCGCAAACGGCGAAACGCTTTGACTCGGTGAGTTTCGCGGCATTCCGACTTCGATGCCCGGTTGCCGAAATTCAGTTGCCTTTGAATTTCGGGTGATCCCTCTTGAGCATGTATGCTTCTGCTACTTGTTCTACATCACACTTCCTTCCGCAAACGCGAAACGCTTTGACTCGGTGAGTTTCGCGGCATTCCGACTTCGATGCCCCGGTTGCCGAAATTCAGTTGCCTTTGAATTTCGGGTGATCCCTCTTGAGCATGTATGCTTCTGCTACTTGTTCTACATCACACTTCTTCCGCAAACGGCGAAACGCTTTGACTCGTGAGTTTCGCGCATTCCGACTTCGATGCCCCGGTTGCCGAAATTCAGTTGCCTTTGAATTTCGGGTGATCCCTCTTGAGCATGTATGCTTCTGCTACTTGTTCTACATCACACTTCCTTCCGCAAAGGCGAAACGCTTTGACTCGGTGAGTTTCGGGCATTCCGACTTCGATGCCCCGGTTGCCGAAATTCAGTTGCCTTTGAATTTCGGGTGATCCCTCTTGAGCATGTATGCTTCTGCTACTTGTTCTACATCACACTTCTTCCGCAAAGGCGAAACGCTTTGACTCGGTGAGTTTCGCGGCATTCCGACTTCGATGCCCCGTTGCCGAAATTCAGTTGCCTTTGAATTTCGGGTGATCCCTCTTGAGCATGTATGCTTCTGCTACTTGTTCTACATACACTTCTTCCGCAAAGGCGAAACGCTTTGACTCGGTGAGTTTCGCGGCATTCCGACTTCGATGCCCCGGTTGCCGAAATTCAGTTGCCTTTGAATTTCGGGTGATCCCTCTTGAGCATGTATGCTTCTGCTACTTGTTCTACATCACACTTCTTCCGCAAACGGCGAAACGCTTTGACTCGGTGAGTTTCGCGGCATTCCGACTTCGATGCCCCGGTTGCCGAAATTCAGTTGCCTTTGAATTTCGGGTGATCCCTCTTGAGCATGTATGCTTCTGCTACTTGTTCTACATCACACTTCCTTCCGCAAACGGCGAAACGCTTTGACTCGGTGAGTTTCGCGGCATTCCGACTTCGATGCCCCGGTTGCCGAAATTCAGTTGCCTTTGAATTTCGGGTGATCCCTCTTGAGCATGTATGCTTCTGCTACTTGTTCTACATCACACTTCCTTCCGCAAACGGCGAAACGCTTTGACTCGGTGAGTTTCGCGGCATTCCGACTTCGATGCCCCTTGCCGAAATTCAGTTGCCTTTGAATTTCGGGTGATCCCTCTTGAGCATGTATGCTTCTGCTACTTGTTCTACATCACACTTCCTTCGCAACGGCGAAACGCTTTGACTCGGTGAGTTTCGCGGCATTCCGACTTCGATGCCCCGTTGCCGAAATTCAGTTGCCTTTGAATTTCGGGTGATCCTCTTGAGCATGTATGCTTCTGCTACTTGTTCTACATCACACTTCCTTCCGCAAACGGCGAAACGCTTTGACTCGGTGAGTTTCGCGGCATTCCGACTTCGATGCCCCGGTTGCCGAAATTCAGTTGCCTTTGAATTTCGGGTGATCCTCTTGAGCATGTATGCTTCTGCTACTTGTTCTACATCACACTTCTTTCCGCAAACGGCGAAACGCTTTGACTCGGTGAGTTTCGCGGCATTCCGACTTCGATGCCCCGGTTGCCGAAATTCAGTTGCCTTTGAATTTCGGGTGATCCCTCTTGAGCATGTATGCTTCTGCTACTTGTTCTACATCACACTTCCTTCCGCAAACGGCGAAACGCTTTGACTCGGTGAGTTTCGCGGCATTCCGACTTCGATGCCCCGGTTGCCGAAATTCAGTTGCCTTTGAATTTCGGGTGATCCCTCTTGAGCATGTATGCTTCTGCTACTTGTTCTACATCACACTTCTTCCGCAAACGGCGAAACGCTTTGACTCGGTGAGTTTCGCGGCATTCCGACTTCGATGCCCCGTTGCCGAAATTCAGTTGCCTTTGAATTTCGGGTGATCCCTCTTGAGCATGTATGCTTCTGCTACTTGTTCTACATCACACTCCTTCCGCAAACAGCGAAACGCTTTGACTCGGAGTTTTGCGGCATTCCGACTTCGATGCCCCGGTTGCCGAAATTCAGTTGCCTTTGAATTTCGGGTGATCCCTCTTGAGCATGTATGCTTCTGCTACTTGTTCTACATCACACTTCCCCCAAACGGCGAAACGCTTTGACTCGGTGAGTTTCGCGCATTCCGACTTCGATGCCCCGTTGCCGAAATTCAGTTGCCTTTGAATTTCGGGTGATCCCTCTTGAGCATGTATGCTTCTGCTACTTGTTCTACATCACACTTCCTTCCGCAAACGGCGAAACGCTTTGACTCGTGAGTTTCGCGGCATTCCGACTTCGATGCCCCGGTTGCCGAAATTCAGTTGCCTTTGAATTTCGGGTGATCCCTCTTGAGCATGTATGCTT
>CM055351.1:2372848-2403004 GCA_029228515.1 Populus alba x Populus x berolinensis | reverse complement strand
CCTCTTCAGCATGTATGCTTCTGCTACTTGTTCTACATCAGACTTACTTTCCGCAAACGGCGAAACGCTTTGACTCGGTGAGTTTCGCGGCATTCCGACTTCGATGCCCCGGTTTTGCCGAAATTCAGTTGCCTTTTGAATTTCGGGTGATCCCTCTTGAGCATGTATGCTTCTGCTACTTGTTCTACATCACACTTTCTTCCGCAAACAGCGAAAAGCTTTGACTCGGTGAGTTTCGCGGCATCCGACTTCGATGCCCCGGTTGCCGAAATTCAGTTGCCTTTGAATTTCGGGTGATCCCTCTTGAGCATGTATGCTTCTGCTACTTGTTCTACATCAAACTTCCTTCCGCAAACGGCGAAACGCTTTGACTCGTGAGTTTTCGCGGCATTCCGACTTCGATGCCCCGGTTGCCGAAATTCAGTTGCCTTTGAATTTCGGTGATCCCTCTTGAGCATGTATGCTTCTGCTACTTGTTCTACATCATACTTTCTTCCGCAAACGGCGAAACGCTTTGACTCGGTGGATTTCGCGGCATTCCGACTTCGATGCCCCGGTTGCCGAAATTCAGTTGCTTTGAATTTCGGGTGATCCCTCTTGAGCATGTATGCTTCTGCTACTTGTTCTACATCAACTTTCTTCCGCAAACGGCGAAACGCTTTGACTCGGTGAGTTTCGTGTAGCATTCCGACTTGATGTCCCGGTTGCCGAAATTCAGTTGCCTTTGAATTTCGGGTGATCCCTCTTGAGCATGTATTGCTTCTGCTACTTGTTCTACATCATACTTTCTTCCGCAAACGCGAAACGCTTTGACTCGGTGAGTTTTCGCGACATTCCCGACTACTTCGATGCCACTTGTTGCCGAAATTATCAGTTCCCTTTGACTATCGGGTGATCCATCTTGAGCATGTATACTTCTCTGCTAACTTGATTCTACACATCCAACTTTCTTCCGCAAACGGCGAAACGCTTTGACTCAGTGAGTTTCGCTGCATTTCCGACTACGATGCCCCGGTTGCCGAAATTCAGTTGCCTTTGAATTTCGGGTGATCACCATCTTGAGCATGTATGCTTCTGCTAACTTGTTCTACATCAGACCTTCTTCCGCAAACCGGCGAACACGCATTTGGACTCGGTGATTTCGACGGCATTCCTGACTTCGATGCCACCGAGTTGCCGAAATCTACCAGTTGCGCCTTTGAATTTCCTGGGTGATCCCTCCTTTGAGCATGTATGCTTTCTGCTACTTGTTCTACATCAACACTTCTTCCGCAAACGTCGAAAACACTTTGGACTCGGTGAGTCATTTCGCGGCAATTCCGACTTCGATGGCCCCAGTTGCCGAAATTCAGTTGCCTTTGTAATTTCGGGTGATCCTTCTTGAGCATGTAGTGCTTCTGCTACTTGTTCTACATCATACTTTCTTCCGCAAACGGCCAAACACTTTGACTCGTGAGTGTCGCGTCATTCCGACTTCGATGCCCCGGTTGCCGAAATTCAGTTGCCTTTGAATTTCGGGTGATCCCTCTTGATCATGTATGCTTCTGCTACTTGTTCTACATCAACTTTCTTCCGCAAATGGGCGAAACGCTTTGACTCGGTGAGTTTCGCGGTCTTCCATTCCACTTCGATGCCCCTGTTGCTGAAATTCAGTTGCCTTTGAATTTCGGGTGATCCCTCTTTAGCATGTATGCTTTCTACAACTTGTTCTACATCATACTTTCTTCCGCAAACGGCGAAACGCTTTGACTCCGAGTTTCGCGGCATTCCGACTTCGATGCCCGGTTGCCGAAATTCAGTTGCCTTAGAATTTCGGGTGATCCCTCTTGAGCATGTATGCTTCTGCTACTTGTTCTACAACATACTTCTTCCGCAAACGGCGAAAACGCTTTGACTCGGTGACTTTCGCGGCCATTCCGACTTCGATGCCCCGGATGCCGAAATTCAGTTGCCTTTGAATTTCTTGTGATCCCTCTTGAGCATGTATGCTTCTGCTACTTGTTCTACATCAGACTTTCTTCCGCAAACGGCGAAACTCTTTGACTCGTGAGTTTTCGCGGCATTCCGACTTCGATGATGCCCGGTTGCCGAAATTCAGTTGCCTTTGAATTTCGGCTGATCCCTCTTGAGCATGTATGCTTTCTGCTACTTGTTCTACATCAACTTTCTTCCGCAAACGGCGAAACGCTTTGACTCGGTGAGTTTCGCGCGCATTCCGACTTCGATGCCCGGTTGCCGAAATTCAGTTGCCTTTGAATTTCGGGTGATCCCTCTTGAGCATGTATTCTTCTGCTACTTGTTCTACATCATACTTCTTCCGCAAATGGCGAAACGCTTTGACTCGGTGAGTTTCGCGGCATTTCCGACTCTCGATGCCACCGTTGCAGAAATTCAGTTGCCTTTGAATATCCGTGATCCCTCTTGAGCATGTATGCTTCTGCTACTTGTTCTACATCAGACTTCTTCCGCAAACCGCGAAACGCTTTGACTCGGTGAGGTTCGCGGCATTCCGACTTCGATGCTCCGGTTGCCGAAATTCAGTTGCCTTTGAATTTCGGTGATCCATCTTGAGCATGTATACTTCTGCTACTTGTTCTACATCAGAGTTTCTTCCGCAAATGGCGAAACGCTTTGACTCGGTGAGTTTCGCGGCATTCCGACTTCGATGCCCCGGTTGCCGAAATTCAGTTGCCTTTGAATTTCGGGTGATCCCTCTTGAGCATATATGCTTCTGCTAACTTGTATATCTACATCATACTTCTTCCGCAAACAGAAACGCATTGAACTGCGTTGAGTTTTTCAGGCATTCCGACTCCTCGATGCTCCTGTCTGCCGACAAATTCAGTTGCCTTTGAATTTCGGGTACACCCTCTTGTACATATGTATGCTTTCTGCTCACTTGTTCTACATCAAGACCTTCTGCCGCAGATAACGAGCATAACGCTTTGACTCCGAGTGTTCGCAGGCATTCACGCACTTCGATGCTCCGGTTGCCGAAAATTCAGTTGCCAGTTTAAATTTCGGGTGAATACCCTCTTGAGCATGTATGCTTTCTGCTTCTTTTCCTAACATTCAAACTTTCTTCCGCAAACGGCGAAACGCTTTGAAATCCGCGTGTTTTCGCGGCATTTTCCGACTTCGATGCACCGGATTGCCGAAATCTCATTGCCTTTGAATTTCGGGTAGATCCCTCTTCGAGCATGTATGCTTCTGCTACTTCTTTCTACATCATACTTCTTCTTCCGCAAACGGCCGAAACGCTTTGAACATCTGTGAGATTTCGCGTCATTCCGACTTCGATGCCCCGATTGCCGAAATTCAGTTGCCTCTGAATTGTTCGGGTGATCCTTCTTGAGCATACATGCTTCTGCTAACTTGTTCCTTACCATCATACTTTCTTCCGCAAACGGCGAAACGCGTTGACTCTTGAAGTTTCAGCGGCATTGCCAGACGTTCGATGCCCTTTGCCGAAATTACAGTTGCCTTTTAATTTCGGGTGTATCCCTCTTGAGCATGTAGCCTTCTACTACTTGCTTCTACATCATACTTGCTTCCTCAATACTTATAATCGCTTTGTCTCAGTCATTTTTTCGCAGTCATTTTCCGATTTCGAACCTACCGGTTGCCGGAAGATTCAGTTGCCATTGAATTTTCGGAATAAAAAAAATGATCCTTCTTGAGCATGTATGCTTCCGATAACTTGTTCTACATTCAGACTTCTTCTACAAACAAGCGAAAGGCGTTGACTAGGTGAGTTTGGCTGCATTCCGACTTCGATGCCCCTTTGCTGAAATTCAGTTTGCCTTTGAGAATTTCGTGGGATCCCTCTTGAGCATATTATGTTTCCGGCTACGGTTCTAACATCAAACGTATCTTCCGCAAACGCGAAACGCTTTGCCTCGCTGAGTGTCGCGACATTCACTTACTGCGATGCCTTCGGTTGCCGCAATTCATAAGCCTTTGAAATTTCGGGTGATCCCTCTTGAGCATGTATAGCTTCCGCTACTTGTTCTACTTCAACTTCTTCCGCAAAAGCAAAACGCTTTGACTATGTAGAGTATTCGCGCGATTGCCACTTTGATGCCACACGTTGCTGAAATTCAGGTGCCTTTGAATTTCGGTGAGACTCTTAGAGCATGTATGCTTCCGCTACATGCGTTCTACATCATACTTCGTCCTCAAACGGCAAAACGCTTTTTAACTCGGTGAGATTTCGCAGCATTCCGACTTCCGATCCCCCCGTTGCCCGAAATTTAGATTGCCTTTGAAATTTCGGTTGATCCCTCTTGAGCATGTATGCTTCCGATACTTGTTCTACATCAAACTTCTTCCTCCAAACTAGAAACTCTTTGAGACTCATGAGATTCGCGGCATTCCGACTGTCGATGCCCCCGGTTGCCTGGAAAGCAGTTTCCTTTGGAATTTCGGGTGATCCATCTTGCCATAGTATGCTTCTGCTACTTGTTCTACATCAGACTTTCTTTCCTCAAACGGCGAAACGCTTTGACTATGTGTGTTTTCGCGGCATTCCGACGATTCGATGCCCCGGTTGCCGAAATTCAGTTGCCTTTGAATTTCGGTGAATCCCACATGAGCAAGTATGCTTCCCTACTTGTTCTAACATCTAAAAAACTTTTCCGCAAACGGCGAATCCATTTGACGCGGTGAGTTTCGCGGCATTCCGAATTCGATGCCCCGGTTGCCCAAATTCTATTGCCTTTGAATTTCGGGTGATCCCTCTTGAGCATGTATGCTTCTGCTACGTGTTCTACATCGCCCTTCTTTCCGCAAACGGCGAAACGTTTTGACTCGGTGAGTTTCGCGGCATTCCGCCTTCGATGCCCCGGTTGCCGAAATTCCGTTGCCTTTGAATTTCGGGTGATCCCTCTTGAGCATGTATGCTTCTGCTACTTGTTCTACATCATACTTTCTCCGCAAACGGCGAAACGCTTTGACTCGGTGAGTTTCGCGGCATTCCGACTTCGATGCCCCGGTTGCCGAAATTCAGTTGCCTTTGAATTTCGGGTGATCCCTCTTGAGCATGTATGCTTCTGCTACTTGTTCTACATCAGACTTCTTCCGCAAACGGCGAAACGCTTTGACTCGGTGAGTTTCGCGGCATTCCGACTTCGATGCCCCGGTTGCCGAAATTCAGTTGCCTTTGAATTTCGGGTGATCCCTCTTGAGCATGTATGCTTCTGCTACTTGTTCTACATCAGACTTTCTTCCGCAAACGGCGAAACGCTTTGACTCGGTGAGTTTCGCGGCATTCCGACTTCGATGCCCCGTTGCCGAAATTCAGTTGCCTTTGAATTTGGGTGATCCCTCTTGAGCATGTATGCTTCTGCTACTTGTTCTACATCATACTTTCTTCCGCAAACGGAAAACGCTTTGACTCGTGAGTTTCGCGGCATTCCGACTTCGATGCCCCGGTTGCCGAAATTCAGTTGCCTTTGAATTTCGGGTGATCCCTCTTGAGCATGTATGCTTCTGCTACTTGTTCTACATCAGACTTCTTCCGCAAACGGCGAAACGCTTTGACTCGGTGAGTTTCGCGGCATTCCGACTTCGATGTCCCGGTTGCCGAAATTCAGTTGCCTTTGAATTTCGGGTGATCCCTCTTGAGCATGTATGCTTCTGCTACTTGTTCTACATCATACTTTCTTCCGCAAACGGCGAAACGCTTTGACTCGGTGAGTTTCGCGGCATTCCGACTTCGATGCCCCGGTTGCCGAAATTCAGTTGCCTTTGAATTTCGGGTGATCCCTCTTGAGCATGTATGCTTCTGCTACTTGTTCTACATCAACTTCTTCCGCAAACGCGAAACGCTTTGACTCGGTGAGTTTCGCGGCATTCCGACTTCGATGCCCCGGTTGCCGAAATTCAGTTGCCTTTGAATTTCGGGTGATCCCTCTTGAGCATGTATGCTTCTGCTACTTGTTCTACATCAACTTCTTCCGCAAACGGCGAAACGCTTTGACTCGGTGAGTTTCGCGGCATTCCGACTTCGATGCCCCGGTTGCCGAAATTCAGTTGCCTTTGAATTTCGGGTGATCCCTCTTGAGCATGTATGCTTCTGCTACTTGTTCTACATCAGACTTCTTCCGCAAACGGCGAAACGCTTTGACTCGGTGAGTTTCGCGGCATTCCGACTTCGATGCCCCGGTTGCCGAAATTCAGTTGCCTTTGAATTTCGGTGAACCCTCTTTCGCATGTATGCTACTACTACATGTTCTACACAAATCATTCCTTCCGGCAAACGGCGAAACGCGTTTGACTCGGTGAGTTTTTCGGCGGCATTACGACTTCGTGGGCCCCGTTGCCCAAAATTCAGTTGCCTTTGAATTTAGGTGATCCCTCTTGAGCATAGTATGCTTCAGCTACTTGTTCACTACATCATACATCTTCCGCAAACTGCGAAACGCTTTGACTCGGTGAGTTTCGCGGCATTCCGACTTCGATACCCCGGTTGCCGAAAATCAATTTTCCTTTTGAATTTCGAGCGTTTCCCTCTTTAGCATGTATGCTTCTGCTACTTGTATTCTACATCATACTTCCTTCCGCAAACGGCGAAACGCTTTGACTCGGTGAGTTTCGTGCATTCCCCTTCGATGCCCCGGTTGCGGAAATTCAGTTGCCTTTGAAGTTCAGTGATCCCTCTCGAGCATGTATGATCTGCTACTTGTTCTACATGAGACTTTCTTCCACAAAATGGCAAAACGCTTTGACTCTTGAGTTTCGCGCATTTCGACATCTTCGATCCCCTCATTGCCGAAATTCAGTTGCCTTTGAATTTCTGGTGATTTCCCTCTAGAGCATGTATGCATTCTGCTAACTTGATCTGACATCAGAACTTGTTCCGCAAACATCGAAATGCTTTGAGTCGGTGAGTTTCGCGCCCTTCCTCCTTCAAAGACCCCCGGTTGCCGAAATTCAGTTGCCTTTGAATTTCGGGTGATCCCTCATGAGCATGTCGCTTCTGCTACTTGTTCTACATCAAACATCCTTCCGCCAAACAGCGAAACGCTTTGACTCGGTGAGTTGCGTGGCATTCCGACTTCGATGCACCGGTTTGCCGAAATTCAGTTGCCTTTGAATTTCGGGTTATCCCTCTCGAGCATGTATGGTTTCTGCTACGTGTTCTACATGATACTTTCTTCCGCCAAATGGCTACACGCTTTTACTCGGTGAGTTTTCGCGGCATTCCGACTTCGATGCCTCGATTGCCGAAATTCAGTTGCCTTTGAATTCACGGGTGATCCCTCTTGATCATGGTATGCTTCTGCTACATGTTCTACATAATACTTCCTTCCGCAAACGGCGAAACGCTTTGACTCGGTGAGTTTCGCGGCATTCCGACTTCGATGCCCCGGTTGCCCAAATTCAGTTGCCTTTGAATTTCGGGTGATCCCTCTTGAGCATGTATGCTTTTGCTACTTGTTCTACATCATACTTCCTTCCGCAAACTGCGAAACGCTTTGACTCGGTGAGTTTCGCGGCATTCTGATTTCGATGCCCCGGTTGCCGAAATTCAGTTGCCTTTGAATTTCGGGTGATCCCTCTCGAGCATGTATGGTTCTGCTACGTGTTCTACATGAGACTTTCTTCCGCAAAATGGCAAAACGCTTTGACTCGGTGAGTTTCGCGGCATTCCGACTTCGATGCCTCGATTGCCGAAATTCAGTTGCCTTTGAATTTCGGGTGATCCCTCTTGAGCATGTATGCTTCTGCTACTTGTTCTACATCATACTTCCTTCCGCAAACATCGAAACGCTTTGAGTCGGTGAGTTTCGCGGCCTTCCTCCTTCGATGCCCCGGTTGCTGAAATTCAATTGCCTTTGAATTTCGGGTGATCACTCTTGAGCATGTATGCTTCTGCTACTTGTTCTACATCAAACTTCCTTCCGCAAACTGCGAAACGCTTTGACTCGGTGATTTTCGCGGCATTCCGACTTCGATGCCCCGGTTGCCGAAATTCAGTTGCCTTTGAATTTCTAGTGATCCCTCTTGAGCATGTATGCTTCTGCTACTTGTTCTACATCATACTTCCTTCCGCAAACTGCGAAATGCTTTGACTCGGTGAGTTTTCGCGGCATTCCGACTTCGATGCCCCGGTTGCCGAAATGAAGTTGCCTTTTAATTTCAGCGATCCCTCTTGAGCATGTATGCTTCTGATACTTGTTCTAACATAAAAAACTTCGTTCCGCAAACGGCTAAACGCTTTGACTCTGTGAGGTTTCGCAGCTTTCGAACTTCGATGCCCCGGTTTGCCGAAATTCAGTTGCCTTTGAATTTCAGGTGATCCCTTCTTGAGCATGAGTAAGCTTTTGCTACTTGATCTACATCAGACTTCCTTTCCGCAAACAGCGAAACGCTTATGACTCGTTTTGTGAGTTTCGGCGGCATTCCGACTTCGATGCCACCGGTTGCCCAAATTCAGTTTGCCTTATGAATTTCGGGTGATCCCTCTTGAGCAAGTTTGCCCTTCTACTACTTGTTCAACAACATACTTCCTTCCGCAAACGGCGAAACGCTTTGACTCGTTGAGTTTCGCGGCATTACGACCTTCGGGCCCCGTTGCCTCAAATTCAGTTGACCTTTGAATTTCAGGTGATCCCTCTTGAGCATTGTATGCTTCTGCTACTTGTTCAACAGTCATACTTCCTTCCGCAAACTGCGAAACGCTTTGACTCGGTGAGTTTCGCTGCATTCCGACTTCGAACCCCGGTTTGCCCGAAATTCAATTTGCTTTGAATTTTCGAGCGTTCCCTCTTGAGCATGTATGCTTCTGGTACTTGTTCTACATCATACTTCCGTTCCGCAAACGGCGAAACGCTTTGACTCGGTGAGTTTCGCGGCAATTCCGCCTTCGATGCCCCGGTTGCGGAAATTCAGGTTTCCTTTGAATTTCAGTGATCCCTCTCGCGTCCATGAATGCTTCTGCTACGTGTTTCTACATGAGACTTACTTCCACACATTGTCAGAACTCTTTGACTCGGTGAGTTTCGCGGCATTCCATCTTCGATGCCCCCATTGCCGAAATTCAGTTGCCTTTGAATTTCGGGTGATCCCTCTTGAGCATGTATGCTTCTGCTACTTGTTCTACATCAGACTTGCTTCCGCAAACATCGAAATGCTTTGAGTCGGTGAGTTTCGCGGCCTTCCTCCTTCATTGCCCCGGTTGCCGAAATTCAGTTGCCTTTGAATTTCGGGTGATCCCTCTTGAGCATGTCTGCTTCTGCTACTTGTTCTACATCAAACTTCCTTCCGCAAACTGCGAAACGCTTTGACTCGGTGAGTTTCGCGGCATTCCGACTTCGATGCCCCGGTTGCCGAAATTCAGTTGCCTTTGAATTTCGGGTGATCCCTCTTCAGCATGTATGCTTCTGCTACTTGTTCTACATCAGACTTTCTTCCGCAAACGACGAAACGCTTTGACTCGGTTAGTTTCGCGGCATTCCGACTTCGATGCCCCGGTTGCCGAAATTCAGTTGCCTTTGAATTTCGGGTGATCCCTCTTGAGCATGTATGCTTCTGCTACTTGTTCTACATCAAACTTCGTTCCGCAAACGGCGAAACGCTTTGACTCGGTGAGTTTCGCGGCATTCCGACTTCGATGCCCCGGTTGCCGAAATTCAGTTGCCTTTGAATTTCGGGTGATCCCTCTTGAGCATGTATGCTTCTGCTACTTGTTCTACATCAGACTTCTTCCGCAAACGGCGAAACGCTTTGACTCGGTGAGTTTCGCGGCATTCCGACTTCGATGCCCCGGTTGCCGAAATTCAGTTGCCTTTGAATTTCGGGTGATCCCTCTTGAGCATGTATGCTTCTGCTACTTGTTCTACATCAGACTTCTTCCGCAAACGGCGAAACGCTTTGACTCGGTGAGTTTCGCGGCATTCCGACTTCGATGCCCCGGTTGCCGAAATTCAGTTGCCTTTGAATTTCGGGTGATCCCTCTTGAGCATGTATGCTTCTGCTACTTGTTCTACATCAGACTTTCTTCCGCAAACGGCGAAACGCTTTGACTCGGTGAGTTTCGCGGCATTCCGACTTCGATGCCCCGGTTGCCGAAATTCAGTTGCCTTTGAATTTCGGGTGATCCCTCTTGAGCATGTATGCTTCTGCTACTTGTTCTACATCAGACTTCTCTTCCGCAAACGGCGAAACGCTTTGACTCGGTGAGTTTCGCGGCATTCCGACTTCGATGCCCCGGTTGCCGAAATTCAGTTGCCTTTGAATTTCGGGTGATCCCTCTTGAGCATGTATGCTTCTGCTACTTGTTCTACATCAGACTTCTTCCGCAAACGGCGAAACGCTTTGACTCGGTGAGTTTCGCGGCATTCCGACTTCGATGCCCGGTTGCCGAAATTCAGTTGCCTTTGAATTTCGGGTGATCCCTCTTGAGCATGTATGCTTCTGCTACTTGTTCTACATCAGACTTTCTTCCGCAAACGGCGAAACGCTTTGACTCGGTGAGTTTCGCGGCATTCCGACTTCGATGCCCCGGTTGCCGAAATTCAGTTGCCTTTGAATTTCGGGTGATCCCTCTTGAGCATGTATGCTTCTGCTACTTGTTCTACATCAGACTTTCTTCCGCAAACGGCGAAACGCTTTGACTCGGTGAGTTTCGCGGCATTCCGACTTCGATGCCCGGTTGCCGAAATTCAGTTGCCTTTGAATTTCGGGTGATCCCTCTTGAGCATGTATGCTTCTGCTACTTGTTCTACATCAGACTTCTTTCCGCAAACGGCGAAACGCTTTGACTCGGTGAGTTTCGCGGCATTCCGACTTCGATGCCCCGGTTGCCGAAATTCAGTTGCCTTTGAATTTCGGGTGATCCCTCTTGAGCATGTATGCTTCTGCTACTTGTTCTACATCATACTTTCTTCCGCAAACGGCGAAACGCTTTGACTCGGTGAGTTTCGCGGCATTCCGACTTCGATGCCCCGGTTGCCGAAATTCAGTTGCCTTTGAATTTCGGGTGATCCCTCTTGAGCATGTATGCTTCTGCTACTTGTTCTACATCAGACTTTCTTCCGCAAACGGCGAAACGCTTTGACTCGGTGAGTTTCGCGGCATTCCGACTTCGATGCCCCGGTTGCCGAAATTCAGTTGCCTTTGAATTTCGGGTGATCCCTCTTGAGCATGTATGCTTCTGCTACTTGTTCTACATCAGACTTTCTTCCGCAAACGGCGAAACGCTTTGACTCGGTGAGTTTCGCGGCATTCCGACTTCGATGCCCCGGTTGCCGAAATTCAGTTGCCTTTGAATTTCGGGTGATCCCTCTTGAGCATGTATGCTTCTGCTACTTGTTCTACATCAGACTTTCTTCCGCAAAGGCGAAACGCTTTGACTCGGTGAGTTTCGCGGCATTCCGACTTCGATGCCCCGGTTGCCGAAATTCAGTTGCCTTTGAATTTCGGGTGATCCCTCTTGAGCATGTATGCTTCTGCTACTTGTTCTACATCAGACTTCTTCCGCAAACGGCGAAACGCTTTGACTCGGTGAGTTTCGCGGCATTCCGACTTCGATGCCCCGGTTGCCGAAATTCAGTTGCCTTTGAATTTCGGGTGATCCCTCTTGAGCATGTATGCTTCTGCTACTTGTTCTACATCAGACTTTCTTCCGCAAACGGCGAAACGCTTTGACTCGGTGAGTTTCGCGGCATTCCGACTTCGATGCCCCGGTTGCCGAAATTCAGTTGCCTTTGAATTTCGGGTGATCCCTCTTGAGCATGTATGCTTCTGCTACTTGTTCTACATCAACTTTCTTCCGCAAACGGCGAAACGCTTTGACTCGGTGAGTTTCGCGGCATTCCGACTTCGATGCCCCGGTTGCCGAAATTCAGTTGCCTTTGAATTTCGGGTGATCCCTCTTGAGCATGTATGCTTCTGCTACTTGTTCTACATCAGACTTTCTTCCGCAAACGGCGAAACGCTTTGACTCGGTGAGTTTCGCGGCATTCCGACTTCGATGCCCCGGTTGCCGAAATTCAGTTGCCTTTGAATTTCGGGTGATCCCTCTTGAGCATGTATGCTTCTGCTACTTGTTCTACATCAGACTTTCTTCCGCAAACGGCGAAACGCTTTGACTCGGTGAGTTTCGCGGCATTCCGACTTCGATGCCCCGGTTGCCGAAATTCAGTTGCCTTTGAATTTCGGGTGATCCCTCTTGAGCATGTATGCTTCTGCTACTTGTTCTACATCAGACTTTCTTCCGCAAACGGCGAAACGCTTTGACTCGGTGAGTTTCGCGGCATTCCGACTTCGATGCCCCGGTTGCCGAAATTCAGTTGCCTTTGAATTTCGGGTGATCCCTCTTGAGCATGTATGCTTCTGCTACTTGTTCTACATCAGACTTTCTTCCGCAAACGGCGAAACGCTTTGACTCGGTGAGTTTCGCGGCATTCCGACTTCGATGCCCCGGTTGCCGAAATTCAGTTGCCTTTGAATTTCGGGTGATCCCTCTTGAGCATGTATGCTTCTGCTACTTGTTCTACATCAGACTTTCTTCCGCAAACGGCGAAACGCTTTGACTCGGTGAGTTTCGCGGCATTCCGACTTCGATGCCCCGGTTGCCGAAATTCAGTTGCCTTTGAATTTCGGGTGATCCCTCTTGAGCATGTATGCTTCTGCTACTTGTTCTACATCAGACTTTCTTCCGCAAACGGCGAAACGCTTTGACTCGGTGAGTTTCGCGGCATTCCGACTTCGATGCCCCGGTTGCCGAAATTCAGTTGCCTTTGAATTTCGGGTGATCCCTCTTGAGCATGTATGCTTCTGCTACTTGTTCTACATCAGACTTTCTTCCGCAAACGGCGAAACGCTTTGACTCGGTGAGTTTCGCGGCATTCCGACTTCGATGCCCCGGTTGCCGAAATTCAGTTGCCTTTGAATTTCGGGTGATCCCTCTTGAGCATGTATGCTTCTGCTACTTGTTCTACATCAGACTTTCTTCCGCAAACGGCGAAACGCTTTGACTCGGTGAGTTTCGCGGCATTCCGACTTCGATGCCCCGGTTGCCGAAATTCAGTTGCCTTTGAATTTCGGGTGATCCCTCTTGAGCATGTATGCTTCTGCTACTTGTTCTACATCAGACTTTCTTCCGCAAACGGCGAAACGCTTTGACTCGGTGAGTTTCGCGGCATTCCGACTTCGATGCCCGGTTGCCGAAATTCAGTTGCCTTTGAATTTCGGGTGATCCCTCTTGAGCATGTATGCTTCTGCTACTTGTTCTACATCAGACTTTCTTCCGCAAACGGCGAAACGCTTTGACTCGGTGAGTTTCGCGGCATTCCGACTTCGATGCCCCGGTTGCCGAAATTCAGTTGCCTTTGAATTTCGGGTGATCCCTCTTGAGCATGTATGCTTCTGCTACTTGTTCTACATCAGACTTTCTTCCGCAAACGGCGAAACGCTTTGACTCGGTGAGTTTCGCGGCATTCCGACTTCGATGCCCCGGTTGCCGAAATTCAGTTGCCTTTGAATTTCGGGTGATCCCTCTTGAGCATGTATGCTTCTGCTACTTGTTCTACATCAGACTTTCTTCCGCAAACGGCGAAACGCTTTGACTCGGTGAGTTTCGCGGCATTCCGACTTCGATGCCCGGTTGCCGAAATTCAGTTGCCTTTGAATTTCGGGTGATCCCTCTTGAGCATGTATGCTTCTGCTACTTGTTCTACATCAGACTTTCTTCCGCAAACGGCGAAACGCTTTGACTCGGTGAGTTTCGCGGCATTCCGACTTCGATGCCCCGGTTGCCGAAATTCAGTTGCCTTTGAATTTCGGGTGATCCCTCTTGAGCATGTATGCTTCTGCTACTTGTTCTACATCAGACTTTCTTCCGCAAACGGCGAAACGCTTTGACTCGGTGAGTTTCGCGGCATTCCGACTTCGATGCCCCGGTTGCCGAAATTCAGTTGCCTTTGAATTTCGGGTGATCCCTCTTGAGCATGTATGCTTCTGCTACTTGTTCTACATCAGACTTTCTTCCGCAAACGGCGAAACGCTTTGACTCGGTGAGTTTCGCGGCATTCCGACTTCGATGCCCCGGTTGCCGAAATTCAGTTGCCTTTGAATTTCGGGTGATCCCTCTTGAGCATGTATGCTTCTGCTACTTGTTCTACATCAGACTTTCTTCCGCAAACGGCGAAACGCTTTGACTCGGTGAGTTTCGCGGCATTCCGACTTCGATGCCCCGGTTGCCGAAATTCAGTTGCCTTTGAATTTCGGGTGATCCCTCTTGAGCATGTATGCTTCTGCTACTTGTTCTACATCAGACTTTCTTCCGCAAACGGCGAAACGCTTTGACTCGGTGAGTTTCGCGGCATTCCGACTTCGATGCCCCGGTTGCCGAAATTCAGTTGCCTTTGAATTTCGGGTGATCCCTCTTGAGCATGTATGCTTCTGCTACTTGTTCTACATCAGACTTTCTTCCGCAAACGGCGAAACGCTTTGACTCGGTGAGTTTCGCGGCATTCCGACTTCGATGCCCGGTTGCCGAAATTCAGTTGCCTTTGAATTTCGGGTGATCCCTCTTGAGCATGTATGCTTCTGCTACTTGTTCTACATCAGACTTTCTTCCGCAAACGGCGAAACGCTTTGACTCGGTGAGTTTCGCGGCATTCCGACTTCGATGCCCGGTTGCCGAAATTCAGTTGCCTTTGAATTTCGGGTGATCCCTCTTGAGCATGTATGCTTCTGCTACTTGTTCTACATCAGACTTCTTCCGCAAACGGCGAAACGCTTTGACTCGGTGAGTTTCGCGGCATTCCGACTTCGATGCCCCGGTTGCCGAAATTCAGTTGCCTTTGAATTTCGGGTGATCCCTCTTGAGCATGTATGCTTCTGCTACTTGTTCTACATCAGACTTTCTTCCGCAAACGGCGAAACGCTTTGACTCGGTGAGTTTCGCGGCATTCCGACTTCGATGCCCCGGTTGCCGAAATTCAGTTGCCTTTGAATTTCGGGTGATCCCTCTTGAGCATGTATGCTTCTGCTACTTGTTCTACATCAGACTTTCTTCCGCAAACGGCGAAACGCTTTGACTCGGTGAGTTTCGCGGCATTCCGACTTCGATGCCCCGGTTGCCGAAATTCAGTTGCCTTTGAATTTCGGGTGATCCCTCTTGAGCATGTATGCTTCTGCTACTTGTTCTACATCAGACTTTCTTCCGCAAACGGCGAAACGCTTTGACTCGGTGAGTTTCGCGGCATTCCGACTTCGATGCCCGGTTGCCGAAATTCAGTTGCCTTTGAATTTCGGGTGATCCCTCTTGAGCATGTATGCTTCTGCTACTTGTTCTACATCAGACTTTCTTCCGCAAACGGCGAAACGCTTTGACTCGGTGAGTTTCGCGGCATTCCGACTTCGATGCCCGGTTGCCGAAATTCAGTTGCCTTTGAATTTCGGGTGATCCCTCTTGAGCATGTATGCTTCTGCTACTTGTTCTACATCAGACTTTCTTCCGCAAACGGCGAAACGCTTTGACTCGGTGAGTTTCGCGGCATTCCGACTTCGATGCCCCGGTTGCCGAAATTCAGTTGCCTTTGAATTTCGGGTGATCCCTCTTGAGCATGTATGCTTCTGCTACTTGTTCTACATCAGACTTTCTTCCGCAAACGGCGAAACGCTTTGACTCGGTGAGTTTCGCGGCATTCCGACTTCGATGCCCCGGTTGCCGAAATTCAGTTGCCTTTGAATTTCGGGTGATCCCTCTTGAGCATGTATGCTTCTGCTACTTGTTCTACATCAGACTTTCTTCCGCAAACGGCGAAACGCTTTGACTCGGTGAGTTTCGCGGCATTCCGACTTCGATGCCCCGGTTGCCGAAATTCAGTTGCCTTTGAATTTCGGGTGATCCCTCTTGAGCATGTATGCTTCTGCTACTTGTTCTACATCAGACTTCTTCCGCAAACGGCGAAACGCTTTGACTCGGTGAGTTTCGCGGCATTCCGACTTCGATGCCCCGGTTGCCGAAATTCAGTTGCCTTTGAATTTCGGGTGATCCCTCTTGAGCATGTATGCTTCTGCTACTTGTTCTACATCAGACTTTCTTCCGCAAACGGCGAAACGCTTTGACTCGGTGAGTTTCGCGGCATTCCGACTTCGATGCCCCGGTTGCCGAAATTCAGTTGCCTTTGAATTTCGGGTGATCCCTCTTGAGCATGTATGCTTCTGCTACTTGTTCTACATCAGACTTTCTTCCGCAAACGGCGAAACGCTTTGACTCGGTGAGTTTCGCGGCATTCCGACTTCGATGCCCCGTTGCCGAAATTCAGTTGCCTTTGAATTTCGGGTGATCCCTCTTGAGCATGTATGCTTCTGCTACTTGTTCTACATCAGACTTTCTTCCGCAAACGGCGAAACGCTTTGACTCGGTGAGTTTCGCGGCATTCCGACTTCGATGCCCGGTTGCCGAAATTCAGTTGCCTTTGAATTTCGGGTGATCCCTCTTGAGCATGTATGCTTCTGCTACTTGTTCTACATCAGACTTCTCTTCCGCAAACGGCGAAACGCTTTGACTCGGTGAGTTTCGCGGCATTCCGACTTCGATGCCCCGGTTGCCGAAATTCAGTTGCCTTTGAATTTCGGGTGATCCCTCTTGAGCATGTATGCTTCTGCTACTTGTTCTACATCAGACTTCTTCCGCAAACGGCGAAACGCTTTGACTCGGTGAGTTTCGCGGCATTCCGACTTCGATGCCCCGGTTGCCGAAATTCAGTTGCCTTTGAATTTCGGGTGATCCCTCTTGAGCATGTATGCTTCTGCTACTTGTTCTACATCAGACTTTCTTCCGCAAACGGCGAAACGCTTTGACTCGGTGAGTTTCGCGGCATTCCGACTTCGATGCCCCGGTTGCCGAAATTCAGTTGCCTTTGAATTTCGGGTGATCCCTCTTGAGCATGTATGCTTCTGCTACTTGTTCTACATCAGACTTTCTTCCGCAAACGGCGAAACGCTTTGACTCGGTGAGTTTCGCGGCATTCCGACTTCGATGCCCCGGTTGCCGAAATTCAGTTGCCTTTGAATTTCGGGTGATCCCTCTTGAGCATGTATGCTTCTGCTACTTGTTCTACATCAGACTTTCTTCCGCAAACGGCGAAACGCTTTGACTCGGTGAGTTTCGCGGCATTCCGACTTCGATGCCCCGGTTGCCGAAATTCAGTTGCCTTTGAATTTCGGGTGATCCCTCTTGAGCATGTATGCTTCTGCTACTTGTTCTACATCAGACTTCTTCCGCAAACGGCGAAACGCTTTGACTCGGTGAGTTTCGCGGCATTCCGACTTCGATGCCCCGGTTGCCGAAATTCAGTTGCCTTTGAATTTCGGGTGATCCCTCTTGAGCATGTATGCTTCTGCTACTTGTTCTACATCAGACTTTCTTCCGCAAACGGCGAAACGCTTTGACTCGGTGAGTTTCGCGGCATTCCGACTTCGATGCCCCGGTTGCCGAAATTCAGTTGCCTTTGAATTTCGGGTGATCCCTCTTGAGCATGTATGCTTCTGCTACTTGTTCTACATCAGACTTTCTTCCGCAAACGGCGAAACGCTTTGACTCGGTGAGTTTCGCGGCATTCCGACTTCGATGCCCGGTTGCCGAAATTCAGTTGCCTTTGAATTTCGGGTGATCCCTCTTGAGCATGTATGCTTCTGCTACTTGTTCTACATCAGACTTTCTTCCGCAAACGGCGAAACGCTTTGACTCGGTGAGTTTCGCGGCATTCCGACTTCGATGCCCCGGTTGCCGAAATTCAGTTGCCTTTGAATTTCGGGTGATCCCTCTTGAGCATGTATGCTTCTGCTACTTGTTCTACATCAGACTTTCTTCCGCAAACGGCGAAACGCTTTGACTCGGTGAGTTTCGCGGCATTCCGACTTCGATGCCCCGGTTGCCGAAATTCAGTTGCCTTTGAATTTCGGGTGATCCCTCTTGAGCATGTATGCTTCTGCTACTTGTTCTACATCAGACTTTCTTCCGCAAACGGCGAAACGCTTTGACTCGGTGAGTTTCGCGGCATTCCGACTTCGATGCCCCGGTTGCCGAAATTCAGTTGCCTTTGAATTTCGGGTGATCCCTCTTGAGCATGTATGCTTCTGCTACTTGTTCTACATCAGACTTTCTTCCGCAAACGGCGAAACGCTTTGACTCGGTGAGTTTCGCGGCATTCCGACTTCGATGCCCCGGTTGCCGAAATTCAGTTGCCTTTGAATTTCGGGTGATCCCTCTTGAGCATGTATGCTTCTGCTACTTGTTCTACATCAGACTTTCTTCCGCAAACGGCGAAACGCTTTGACTCGGTGAGTTTCGCGGCATTCCGACTTCGATGCCCCGGTTGCCGAAATTCAGTTGCCTTTGAATTTCGGGTGATCCCTCTTGAGCATGTATGCTTCTGCTACTTGTTCTACATCAGACTTTCTTCCGCAAACGGCGAAACGCTTTGACTCGGTGAGTTTCGCGGCATTCCGACTTCGATGCCCCGGTTGCCGAAATTCAGTTGCCTTTGAATTTCGGGTGATCCCTCTTGAGCATGTATGCTTCTGCTACTTGTTCTACATCAGACTTTCTTCCGCAAACGGCGAAACGCTTTGACTCGGTGAGTTTCGCGGCATTCCGACTTCGATGCCCCGGTTGCCGAAATTCAGTTGCCTTTGAATTTCGGGTGATCCCTCTTGAGCATGTATGCTTCTGCTACTTGTTCTACATCAGACTTTCTTCCGCAAACGGCGAAACGCTTTGACTCGGTGAGTTTCGCGGCATTCCGACTTCGATGCCCCGGTTGCCGAAATTCAGTTGCCTTTGAATTTCGGGTGATCCCTCTTGAGCATGTATGCTTCTGCTACTTGTTCTACATCAGACTTTCTTCCGCAAACGGCGAAACGCTTTGACTCGGTGAGTTTCGCGGCATTCCGACTTCGATGCCCCGGTTGCCGAAATTCAGTTGCCTTTGAATTTCGGGTGATCCCTCTTGAGCATGTATGCTTCTGCTACTTGTTCTACATCAGACTTCTTCCGCAAACGGCGAAACGCTTTGACTCGGTGAGTTTCGCGGCATTCCGACTTCGATGCCCCGGTTGCCGAAATTCAGTTGCCTTTGAATTTCGGGTGATCCCTCTTGAGCATGTATGCTTCTGCTACTTGTTCTACATCAGACTTTCTTCCGCAAACGGCGAAACGCTTTGACTCGGTGAGTTTCGCGGCATTCCGACTTCGATGCCCCGGTTGCCGAAATTCAGTTGCCTTTGAATTTCGGGTGATCCCTCTTGAGCATGTATGCTTCTGCTACTTGTTCTACATCAGACTTTCTTCCGCAAACGGCGAAACGCTTTGACTCGGTGAGTTTCGCGGCATTCCGACTTCGATGCCCCGGTTGCCGAAATTCAGTTGCCTTTGAATTTCGGGTGATCCCTCTTGAGCATGTATGCTTCTGCTACTTGTTCTACATCAGACTTTCTTCCGCAAACGGCGAAACGCTTTGACTCGGTGAGTTTCGCGGCATTCCGACTTCGATGCCCCGGTTGCCGAAATTCAGTTGCCTTTGAATTTCGGGTGATCCCTCTTGAGCATGTATGCTTCTGCTACTTGTTCTACATCAGACTTTCTTCCGCAAACGGCGAAACGCTTTGACTCGGTGAGTTTCGCGGCATTCCGACTTCGATGCCCCGGTTGCCGAAATTCAGTTGCCTTTGAATTTCGGGTGATCCCTCTTGAGCATGTATGCTTCTGCTACTTGTTCTACATCAGACTTTCTTCCGCAAACGGCGAAACGCTTTGACTCGGTGAGTTTCGCGGCATTCCGACTTCGATGCCCCGGTTGCCGAAATTCAGTTGCCTTTGAATTTCGGGTGATCCCTCTTGAGCATGTATGCTTCTGCTACTTGTTCTACATCAGACTTTCTTCCGCAAACGGCGAAACGCTTTGACTCGGTGAGTTTCGCGGCATTCCGACTTCGATGCCCGGTTGCCGAAATTCAGTTGCCTTTGAATTTCGGGTGATCCCTCTTGAGCATGTATGCTTCTGCTACTTGTTCTACATCAGACTTTCTTCCGCAAACGGCGAAACGCTTTGACTCGGTGAGTTTCGCGGCATTCCGACTTCGATGCCCCGGTTGCCGAAATTCAGTTGCCTTTGAATTTCGGGTGATCCCTCTTGAGCATGTATGCTTCTGCTACTTGTTCTACATCAGACTTTCTTCCGCAAACGGCGAAACGCTTTGACTCGGTGAGTTTCGCGGCATTCCGACTTCGATGCCCCGGTTGCCGAAATTCAGTTGCCTTTGAATTTCGGGTGATCCCTCTTGAGCATGTATGCTTCTGCTACTTGTTCTACATCAGACTTCTTCCGCAAACGGCGAAACGCTTTGACTCGGTGAGTTTCGCGGCATTCCGACTTCGATGCCCCGGTTGCCGAAATTCAGTTGCCTTTGAATTTCGGGTGATCCCTCTTGAGCATGTATGCTTCTGCTACTTGTTCTACATCAGACTTTCTTCCGCAAACGGCGAAACGCTTTGACTCGGTGAGTTTCGCGGCATTCCGACTTCGATGCCCCGGTTGCCGAAATTCAGTTGCCTTTGAATTTCGGGTGATCCCTCTTGAGCATGTATGCTTCTGCTACTTGTTCTACATCAGACTTTCTTCCGCAAACGGCGAAACGCTTTGACTCGGTGAGTTTCGCGGCATTCCGACTTCGATGCCCCGGTTGCCGAAATTCAGTTGCCTTTGAATTTCGGGTGATCCCTCTTGAGCATGTATGCTTCTGCTACTTGTTCTACATCAGACTTTCTTCCGCAAACGGCGAAACGCTTTGACTCGGTGAGTTTCGCGGCATTCCGACTTCGATGCCCCGGTTGCCGAAATTCAGTTGCCTTTGAATTTCGGGTGATCCCTCTTGAGCATGTATGCTTCTGCTACTTGTTCTACATCAGACTTTCTTCCGCAAACGGCGAAACGCTTTGACTCGGTGAGTTTCGCGGCATTCCGACTTCGATGCCCCGGTTGCCGAAATTCAGTTGCCTTTGAATTTCGGGTGATCCCTCTTGAGCATGTATGCTTCTGCTACTTGTTCTACATCAGACTTTCTTCCGCAAACGGCGAAACGCTTTGACTCGGTGAGTTTCGCGGCATTCCGACTTCGATGCCCCGGTTGCCGAAATTCAGTTGCCTTTGAATTTCGGGTGATCCCTCTTGAGCATGTATGCTTCTGCTACTTGTTCTACATCAGACTTCTTCCGCAAACGGCGAAACGCTTTGACTCGGTGAGTTTCGCGGCATTCCGACTTCGATGCCCCGGTTGCCGAAATTCAGTTGCCTTTGAATTTCGGGTGATCCCTCTTGAGCATGTATGCTTCTGCTACTTGTTCTACATCAGACTTCTTCCGCAAACGGCGAAACGCTTTGACTCGGTGAGTTTCGCGGCATTCCGACTTCGATGCCCCGGTTGCCGAAATTCAGTTGCCTTTGAATTTCGGGTGATCCCTCTTGAGCATGTATGCTTCTGCTACTTGTTCTACATCAGACTTCTTCCGCAAACGGCGAAACGCTTTGACTCGGTGAGTTTCGCGGCATTCCGACTTCGATGCCCCGGTTGCCGAAATTCAGTTGCCTTTGAATTTCGGGTGATCCCTCTTGAGCATGTATGCTTCTGCTACTTGTTCTACATCAGACTTTCTTCCGCAAACGGCGAAACGCTTTGACTCGGTGAGTTTCGCGGCATTCCGACTTCGATGCCCCGGTTGCCGAAATTCAGTTGCCTTTGAATTTCGGGTGATCCCTCTTGAGCATGTATGCTTCTGCTACTTGTTCTACATCAGACTTTCTTCCGCAAACGGCGAAACGCTTTGACTCGGTGAGTTTCGCGGCATTCCGACTTCGATGCCCCGGTTGCCGAAATTCAGTTGCCTTTGAATTTCGGGTGATCCCTCTTGAGCATGTATGCTTCTGCTACTTGTTCTACATCAGACTTCTTCCGCAAACGGCGAAACGCTTTGACTCGGTGAGTTTCGCGGCATTCCGACTTCGATGCCCCGGTTGCCGAAATTCAGTTGCCTTTGAATTTCGGGTGATCCCTCTTGAGCATGTATGCTTCTGCTACTTGTTCTACATCAGACTTTCTTCCGCAAACGGCGAAACGCTTTGACTCGGTGAGTTTCGCGGCATTCCGACTTCGATGCCCCGGTTGCCGAAATTCAGTTGCCTTTGAATTTCGGGTGATCCCTCTTGAGCATGTATGCTTCTGCTACTTGTTCTACATCAGACTTCTTCTTCCGCAAACGGCGAAACGCTTTGACTCGGTGAGTTTCGCGGCATTCCGACTTCGATGCCCCGGTTGCCGAAATTCAGTTGCCTTTGAATTTCGGGTGATCCCTCTTGAGCATGTATGCTTCTGCTACTTGTTCTACATCAGACTTTCTTCCGCAAACGGCGAAACGCTTTGACTCGGTGAGTTTCGCGGCATTCCGACTTCGATGCCCCGGTTGCCGAAATTCAGTTGCCTTTGAATTTCGGGTGATCCCTCTTGAGCATGTATGCTTCTGCTACTTGTTCTACATCAGACTTTCTTCCGCAAACGGCGAAACGCTTTGACTCGGTGAGTTTCGCGGCATTCCGACTTCGATGCCCCGGTTGCCGAAATTCAGTTGCCTTTGAATTTCGGGTGATCCCTCTTGAGCATGTATGCTTCTGCTACTTGTTCTACATCAGACTTTCTTCCGCAAACGGCGAAACGCTTTGACTCGGTGAGTTTCGCGGCATTCCGACTTCGATGCCCCGGTTGCCGAAATTCAGTTGCCTTTGAATTTCGGGTGATCCCTCTTGAGCATGTATGCTTCTGCTACTTGTTCTACATCAGACTTTCTTCCGCAAACGGCGAAACGCTTTGACTCGGTGAGTTTCGCGGCATTCCGACTTCGATGCCCCGTTGCCGAAATTCAGTTGCCTTTGAATTTCGGGTGATCCCTCTTGAGCATGTATGCTTCTGCTACTTGTTCTACATCAGACTTTCTTCCGCAAACGGCGAAACGCTTTGACTCGGTGAGTTTCGCGGCATTCCGACTTCGATGCCCGGTTGCCGAAATTCAGTTGCCTTTGAATTTCGGGTGATCCCTCTTGAGCATGTATGCTTCTGCTACTTGTTCTACATCAGACTTTCTTCCGCAAACGGCGAAACGCTTTGACTCGGTGAGTTTCGCGGCATTCCGACTTCGATGCCCCGGTTGCCGAAATTCAGTTGCCTTTGAATTTCGGGTGATCCCTCTTGAGCATGTATGCTTCTGCTACTTGTTCTACATCAGACTTTCTTCCGCAAACGGCGAAACGCTTTGACTCGGTGAGTTTCGCGGCATTCCGACTTCGATGCCCCGGTTGCCGAAATTCAGTTGCCTTTGAATTTCGGGTGATCCCTCTTGAGCATGTATGCTTCTGCTACTTGTTCTACATCAGACTTCTTCCGCAAACGGCGAAACGCTTTGACTCGGTGAGTTTCGCGGCATTCCGACTTCGATGCCCCGGTTGCCGAAATTCAGTTGCCTTTGAATTTCGGGTGATCCCTCTTGAGCATGTATGCTTCTGCTACTTGTTCTACATCAGACTTTCTTCCGCAAACGGCGAAACGCTTTGACTCGGTGAGTTTCGCGGCATTCCGACTTCGATGCCCGGTTGCCGAAATTCAGTTGCCTTTGAATTTCGGGTGATCCCTCTTGAGCATGTATGCTTCTGCTACTTGTTCTACATCAGACTTTCTTCCGCAAACGGCGAAACGCTTTGACTCGGTGAGTTTCGCGGCATTCCGACTTCGATGCCCCGGTTGCCGAAATTCAGTTGCCTTTGAATTTCGGGTGATCCCTCTTGAGCATGTATGCTTCTGCTACTTGTTCTACATCAGACTTCTTCCGCAAACGGCGAAACGCTTTGACTCGGTGAGTTTCGCGGCATTCCGACTTCGATGCCCCGGTTGCCGAAATTCAGTTGCCTTTGAATTTCGGGTGATCCCTCTTGAGCATGTATGCTTCTGCTACTTGTTCTACATCAGACTTTCTTCCGCAAACGGCGAAACGCTTTGACTCGGTGAGTTTCGCGGCATTCCGACTTCGATGCCCCGGTTGCCGAAATTCAGTTGCCTTTGAATTTCGGGTGATCCCTCTTGAGCATGTATGCTTCTGCTACTTGTTCTACATCAGACTTTCTTCCGCAAACGGCGAAACGCTTTGACTCGGTGAGTTTCGCGGCATTCCGACTTCGATGCCCCGGTTGCCGAAATTCAGTTGCCTTTGAATTTCGGGTGATCCCTCTTGAGCATGTATGCTTCTGCTACTTGTTCTACATCAGACTTTCTTCCGCAAACGGCGAAACGCTTTGACTCGGTGAGTTTCGCGGCATTCCGACTTCGATGCCCCGGTTGCCGAAATTCAGTTGCCTTTGAATTTCGGGTGATCCCTCTTGAGCATGTATGCTTCTGCTACTTGTTCTACATCAGACTTTCTTCCGCAAACGGCGAAACGCTTTGACTCGGTGAGTTTCGCGGCATTCCGACTTCGATGCCCCGGTTGCCGAAATTCAGTTGCCTTTGAATTTCGGGTGATCCCTCTTGAGCATGTATGCTTCTGCTACTTGTTCTACATCAGACTTTCTTCCGCAAACGGCGAAACGCTTTGACTCGGTGAGTTTCGCGGCATTCCGACTTCGATGCCCCGGTTGCCGAAATTCAGTTGCCTTTGAATTTCGGGTGATCCCTCTTGAGCATGTATGCTTCTGCTACTTGTTCTACATCAGACTTTCTTCCGCAAACGGCGAAACGCTTTGACTCGGTGAGTTTCGCGGCATTCCGACTTCGATGCCCCGGTTGCCGAAATTCAGTTGCCTTTGAATTTCGGGTGATCCCTCTTGAGCATGTATGCTTCTGCTACTTGTTCTACATCAGACTTCTTCCGCAAACGGCGAAACGCTTTGACTCGGTGAGTTTCGCGGCATTCCGACTTCGATGCCCCGGTTGCCGAAATTCAGTTGCCTTTGAATTTCGGGTGATCCCTCTTGAGCATGTATGCTTCTGCTACTTGTTCTACATCAGACTTTCTTCCGCAAACGGCGAAACGCTTTGACTCGGTGAGTTTCGCGGCATTCCGACTTCGATGCCCCGGTTGCCGAAATTCAGTTGCCTTTGAATTTCGGGTGATCCCTCTTGAGCATGTATGCTTCTGCTACTTGTTCTACATCAGACTTCTTCCGCAAACGGCGAAACGCTTTGACTCGGTGAGTTTCGCGGCATTCCGACTTCGATGCCCCGGTTGCCGAAATTCAGTTGCCTTTGAATTTCGGGTGATCCCTCTTGAGCATGTATGCTTCTGCTACTTGTTCTACATCAGACTTTCTTCCGCAAACGGCGAAACGCTTTGACTCGGTGAGTTTCGCGGCATTCCGACTTCGATGCCCCGGTTGCCGAAATTCAGTTGCCTTTGAATTTCGGGTGATCCCTCTTGAGCATGTATGCTTCTGCTACTTGTTCTACATCAGACTTCTTCCGCAAACGGCGAAACGCTTTGACTCGGTGAGTTTCGCGGCATTCCGACTTCGATGCCCGGTTGCCGAAATTCAGTTGCCTTTGAATTTCGGGTGATCCCTCTTGAGCATGTATGCTTCTGCTACTTGTTCTACATCAGACTTCTTCCGCAAACGGCGAAACGCTTTGACTCGGTGAGTTTCGCGGCATTCCGACTTCGATGCCCCGGTTGCCGAAATTCAGTTGCCTTTGAATTTCGGGTGATCCCTCTTGAGCATGTATGCTTCTGCTACTTGTTCTACATCAGACTTCTTCCGCAAACGGCGAAACGCTTTGACTCGGTGAGTTTCGCGGCATTCCGACTTCGATGCCCCGGTTGCCGAAATTCAGTTGCCTTTGAATTTCGGGTGATCCCTCTTGAGCATGTATGCTTCTGCTACTTGTTCTACATCAGACTTTCTTCCGCAAACGGCGAAACGCTTTGACTCGGTGAGTTTCGCGGCATTCCGACTTCGATGCCCCGGTTGCCGAAATTCAGTTGCCTTTGAATTTCGGGTGATCCCTCTTGAGCATGTATGCTTCTGCTACTTGTTCTACATCAGACTTTCTTCCGCAAACGGCGAAACGCTTTGACTCGGTGAGTTTCGCGGCATTCCGACTTCGATGCCCCGGTTGCCGAAATTCAGTTGCCTTTGAATTTCGGGTGATCCCTCTTGAGCATGTATGCTTCTGCTACTTGTTCTACATCAGACTTTCTTCCGCAAACGGCGAAACGCTTTGACTCGGTGAGTTTCGCGGCATTCCGACTTCGATGCCCCGGTTGCCGAAATTCAGTTGCCTTTGAATTTCGGGTGATCCCTCTTGAGCATGTATGCTTCTGCTACTTGTTCTACATCAGACTTCTTCCGCAAACGGCGAAACGCTTTGACTCGGTGAGTTTCGCGGCATTCCGACTTCGATGCCCCGGTTGCCGAAATTCAGTTGCCTTTGAATTTCGGGTGATCCCTCTTGAGCATGTATGCTTCTGCTACTTGTTCTACATCAGACTTTCTTCCGCAAACGGCGAAACGCTTTGACTCGGTGAGTTTCGCGGCATTCCGACTTCGATGCCCCGGTTGCCGAAATTCAGTTGCCTTTGAATTTCGGGTGATCCCTCTTGAGCATGTATGCTTCTGCTACTTGTTCTACATCAGACTTTCTTCCGCAAACGGCGAAACGCTTTGACTCGGTGAGTTTCGCGGCATTCCGACTTCGATGCCCGGTTGCCGAAATTCAGTTGCCTTTGAATTTCGGGTGATCCCTCTTGAGCATGTATGCTTCTGCTACTTGTTCTACATCAGACTTTCTTCCGCAAACGGCGAAACGCTTTGACTCGGTGAGTTTCGCGGCATTCCGACTTCGATGCCCCGGTTGCCGAAATTCAGTTGCCTTTGAATTTCGGGTGATCCCTCTTGAGCATGTATGCTTCTGCTACTTGTTCTACATCAGACTTTCTTCCGCAAACGGCGAAACGCTTTGACTCGGTGAGTTTCGCGGCATTCCGACTTCGATGCCCCGGTTGCCGAAATTCAGTTGCCTTTGAATTTCGGGTGATCCCTCTTGAGCATGTATGCTTCTGCTACTTGTTCTACATCAGACTTTCTTCCGCAAACGGCGAAACGCTTTGACTCGGTGAGTTTCGCGGCATTCCGACTTCGATGCCCCGGTTGCCGAAATTCAGTTGCCTTTGAATTTCGGGTGATCCCTCTTGAGCATGTATGCTTCTGCTACTTGTTCTACATCAGACTTCTTCCGCAAACGGCGAAACGCTTTGACTCGGTGAGTTTCGCGGCATTCCGACTTCGATGCCCCGGTTGCCGAAATTCAGTTGCCTTTGAATTTCGGGTGATCCCTCTTGAGCATGTATGCTTCTGCTACTTGTTCTACATCAGACTTTCTTCCGCAAACGGCGAAACGCTTTGACTCGGTGAGTTTCGCGGCATTCCGACTTCGATGCCCCGGTTGCCGAAATTCAGTTGCCTTTGAATTTCGGGTGATCCCTCTTGAGCATGTATGCTTCTGCTACTTGTTCTACATCAGACTTCTTCCGCAAACGGCGAAACGCTTTGACTCGGTGAGTTTCGCGGCATTCCGACTTCGATGCCCCGGTTGCCGAAATTCAGTTGCCTTTGAATTTCGGGTGATCCCTCTTGAGCATGTATGCTTCTGCTACTTGTTCTACATCAGACTTTCTTCCGCAAACGGCGAAACGCTTTGACTCGGTGAGTTTCGCGGCATTCCGACTTCGATGCCCCGGTTGCCGAAATTCAGTTGCCTTTGAATTTCGGGTGATCCCTCTTGAGCATGTATGCTTCTGCTACTTGTTCTACATCAGACTTTCTTCCGCAAACGGCGAAACGCTTTGACTCGGTGAGTTTCGCGGCATTCCGACTTCGATGCCCCGGTTGCCGAAATTCAGTTGCCTTTGAATTTCGGGTGATCCCTCTTGAGCATGTATGCTTCTGCTACTTGTTCTACATCAGACTTCTTCCGCAAACGGCGAAACGCTTTGACTCGGTGAGTTTCGCGGCATTCCGACTTCGATGCCCCGGTTGCCGAAATTCAGTTGCCTTTGAATTTCGGGTGATCCCTCTTGAGCATGTATGCTTCTGCTACTTGTTCTACATCAGACTTTCTTCCGCAAACGGCGAAACGCTTTGACTCGGTGAGTTTCGCGGCATTCCGACTTCGATGCCCCGGTTGCCGAAATTCAGTTGCCTTTGAATTTCGGGTGATCCCTCTTGAGCATGTATGCTTCTGCTACTTGTTCTACATCAGACTTCTTCCGCAAACGGCGAAACGCTTTGACTCGGTGAGTTTCGCGGCATTCCGACTTCGATGCCCCGTTGCCGAAATTCAGTTGCCTTTGAATTTCGGGTGATCCCTCTTGAGCATGTATGCTTCTGCTACTTGTTCTACATCAGACTTTCTTCCGCAAACGGCGAAACGCTTTGACTCGGTGAGTTTCGCGGCATTCCGACTTCGATGCCCCGGTTGCCGAAATTCAGTTGCCTTTGAATTTCGGGTGATCCCTCTTGAGCATGTATGCTTCTGCTACTTGTTCTACATCAGACTTCTTCCGCAAACGGCGAAACGCTTTGACTCGGTGAGTTTCGCGGCATTCCGACTTCGATGCCCGGTTGCCGAAATTCAGTTGCCTTTGAATTTCGGGTGATCCCTCTTGAGCATGTATGCTTCTGCTACTTGTTCTACATCAGACTTTCTTCCGCAAACGGCGAAACGCTTTGACTCGGTGAGTTTCGCGGCATTCCGACTTCGATGCCCCGGTTGCCGAAATTCAGTTGCCTTTGAATTTCGGGTGATCCCTCTTGAGCATGTATGCTTCTGCTACTTGTTCTACATCAGACTTTCTTCCGCAAACGGCGAAACGCTTTGACTCGGTGAGTTTCGCGGCATTCCGACTTCGATGCCCCGGTTGCCGAAATTCAGTTGCCTTTGAATTTCGGGTGATCCCTCTTGAGCATGTATGCTTCTGCTACTTGTTCTACATCAGACTTTCTTCCGCAAACGGCGAAACGCTTTGACTCGGTGAGTTTCGCGGCATTCCGACTTCGATGCCCGGTTGCCGAAATTCAGTTGCCTTTGAATTTCGGGTGATCCCTCTTGAGCATGTATGCTTCTGCTACTTGTTCTACATCAGACTTCTCTTCAAACGGCGAAACGCTTTGACTCGGTGAGTTTCGCGGCATTCCGACTTCGATGCCCCGGTTGCCGAAATTCAGTTGCCTTTGAATTTCGGGTGATCCCTCTTGAGCATGTATGCTTCTGCTACTTGTTCTACATCAGACTTTCTTCCGCAAACGGCGAAACGCTTTGACTCGGTGAGTTTCGCGGCATTCCGACTTCGATGCCCCGGTTGCCGAAATTCAGTTGCCTTTGAATTTCGGGTGATCCCTCTTGAGCATGTATGCTTCTGCTACTTGTTCTACATCAGACTTTCTTCCGCAAACGGCGAAACGCTTTGACTCGGTGAGTTTCGCGGCATTCCGACTTCGATGCCCCGGTTGCCGAAATTCAGTTGCCTTTGAATTTCGGGTGATCCCTCTTGAGCATGTATGCTTCTGCTACTTGTTCTACATCAGACTTTCTTCCGCAAACGGCGAAACGCTTTGACTCGGTGAGTTTCGCGATTTCGACTTCGATGCCCCGTTTGCGAAATTCAGTTGCCTTTGAATTTCGGGTGATCCCTCTTGAGCATGTATGCTTCTGCTACTTGTTCTACATCATACTTTCTTCCGCAAACGGCGAAACGCTTTGACTCGGTGAGTTTCGCGGCATCCGACTTCGATCCCCGTTGCCGAAATTCAGTTGCCTTTTGAATTTCGGGTGATCCCTCTTGAGCATGTATGCTTCTGCTACTTGTTCTACATCAAACTTCTTCTTTAAACAGCGAAACGCTTTGACTCGGTGAGTTTCGCGGCATTCCGACTTCGATGCCGGTTGCCGAAATTCAGTTGCCTTTGAATTTCGGGTGATCCCTCTTGAGCATGTATGCTTCTGCTACTTGTTCTACATCAGACTTCTTCCGCAAATGGCGAAACGCTTTGACTCGGTGAGTTTCGCGGCATTCCGACTTCGATGCCCGTTTTGCCGAAAATTCAT
>CM055351.1:2306784-2372748 GCA_029228515.1 Populus alba x Populus x berolinensis | reverse complement strand
GTAGAACAAGTAGCGAAGCATACAGCTCAAGAGGGATCACCCCAAAATTCAAAGACAACTGAATTTCGGCAACCGGGACATCGTGGTCGGAAATGTCGCGAAACTCACCGATTCCAAAGCGTTTCGCCGTTTGCAACAAATGAAGTCTGATGTATTAAACAAGTAGCAGAAGCATAGCGTTTCATGCATCAAGAGGGATCACCCGAAATTCAAAGGCAACTGAAATTTTCAGCAACCGGGGCATCGTTGTCTGAATGCCGGAAAACTCACCGAGTCAAAGCGTTTTCTCTGTTTGGTGAAGAAGTCCTGATGTAGAACAAGTAGCAAGAAAGCAGACATGCTCAAAGGGATCACCCGAAATTCAAAGGCTACGGAAATTTCGGCAACCGGGGCATCGAAGTCGGAGAATGCCGCGAAACTCACATAGTCAAAGCCGGTTTCCCCCTGTTGCGGAAGGAAGTCTGATGTAAGAACAAGTAGCAGAAGCATACATGCTAATCAAAGAGGGGATCACTCCGAAATTCAAAAGGCAACTGAATTTCGGACAACAACCCGGGCATCGAAGTCGGAATGCCGCGAAACTCACCGAGTAAAAAAAAAAAAAACAAAGCGTTCTCGCACTTTGCGTAAGGAAGTATGATGTAGAACAAGTAGCGGAAAGCATACATGCTCAAGAGGGAATCACAACCGAGATATCAAAGATCGTCAATCCAAAGCAAACTGAATTTCGGCAACCGGGGCCATCGAAGTCGGAATGCCGGCGAAACTCACCGAGTCAAAGCGTTTCGCTGTTTGTGGAAGGAACGTGATGTAGAACAAGTAGCAGAAGCATACATGCTACAAGAGGGATCGACCCCGGAAATTCAAAGGCCAACTGAATTTCGGCAACCGGGCATCGAAGTCGGAATGCCGCGAAACTTCACATATCGAGTGCAAAGCGTTATGCCCTTTGCGGAAGAAAGTGTGATGTAGAACAAGTAGCGGAATGCATACATGCTTCAAGACGGATCACGACCGAAATTCAAAATGGCAACTGAATTTCGGCAAGCCGGGGAGCATCGAAGTCGGAAGTGCCGCGAAACTCACATTAGTCAAAGCGTTTAACGCCCTTCTGGCGCAAGGAATGTGGTGTATAACAAGTAGCCGAAAGCATACAATGCTCAAGAGGGATCACACCCCGAAATTCAAAGGCAACTGAATTTCGGCAACCAGGCATGCCAAGTCGGAATGCCGCGAAACTCACCGATTCAACAGCGTTTCGCTCTTTGAGCACGAAGTGTGATGTAGAGCAAGTAGGCATGAAGCATACATGCTTCAATGAGGGTTGCACCCGAAATTCAAAGGCAAACTGAATTTCGGCAAAACCGGGCAATCGAAGTCGGAATGCCGCGAAACTCACCGAGTCGAAAGCGTTTCGCCCGTTTGCGAAATGGAATGCGTGATGTAAGAACAAGTAGCAGAAGCATACATGCTCAAGAGGGATTTCGACACCGAAATTCAGAAGGCAACTGAATTTCGTACAACCGGGGCTATCAAAGTCGGAATGCCGCGAAAGTCACCGAGTCAAAAGCGTTTCGCCGATTGTGAAGAAAGTCTGATGTAAAGAAACAAAGTAGCAAAAGCATACATTAGCTCAAGAGGGATCACCCAAAATTCAAGGCAACTGAATTTCGGCAACCGGGGCATCGAAGTCGGAATGCCGCGAAACTCACCGAGTCAAAGCGTGTTCTCCATTTGCGGAAGAAGTGTGATGTAGAACAAGTAGCAGAAGAGCATACATGCCTCAAGAGGGATCACCCGGAAATTCAAAGGCAACTGAATTTCGGCAACCGGGGCATCGAAATCTATGCCCGCGAAACTCACCGAGTCAAAGCGTTTCTCACGTTTGCGAAAGAAGTAAGTGATGTAGATACAAGTAGCGGAAGCATACATGCTCAAGAGGGATCACCCCGAAATTCAAAGGCAACTGAATTTCGGCAAACACGGGGCATCGAAGTCGGAATCGCCGCGAAACTCACCGAGATCAAGAGCGTTTCGCCGTTTGCGAAGTGAAGTGTGATGTACAACAAGTAGCGGAAGCAATACATGCTCAAGACGGATCACCAGGAAATTCAAAGACATCTGAATTTCGGCAACCGGGCACTCGAAGTCGGAATGGCCGCGAAACTCACCCGAGATCAAAGAGTTTTCGCCGTTTGCGGAAAGAAAGTGTGATGTAAGAACAAGTAGCGGAAGCATACAAAGCTCAAGAGGGATCACACCGATATTCAAAGGCAACTGAATTTCGGCAACCGGGGCATCGAAGTCGGAATGCCGCGAAACTCCACCGAGTCATAAGCGTTTCGCCGTTTGCGGAATGAAGCTGTGTATGTAAAACAAAGTAGCAGAAGCATACATGCTCAAGAGGGATCACCCGAAATTCAAAGCAACTGATATTTCGGCAACCGGGGCAAAGTCGAAGTCGGAAATGCGGCGAAACTCCACCGAGTCAAAGCGTTTCGCCGTTTGCGGAAAGATAGTCTGTTGTAAGAACAAGTAGCGGAAGCATACATGCTCAAGAGGGAATCACCTCGAAATTCAAAGGCAAGCTGAATTTCGGCAACTGGGGCATTCGAAGTCGGGAATGCCGCGAAACTCGACCGCAGTCAAAGGCGTTACTCCCATTGCGGAAGGAAGTGGTGATGTAGAACAAGTAGCAGAAGCATACATGCTCAAAGAAGGTATCACCCTAAATTCAAGAGGCAAACTGAATTTCGGCAACTCGGGGCATCGAGAAGTCGGAATGCCGCGAAACTTCCCATCCAGTCAAAGCGTTTCGCCGTTTGCGGAAGGAAGTTGATTGATGTAGAACAAGTAGAGGAAGCTAATACATGCACAAGAGGGGATCACCCGAAATTTCAAAGGCCGAACTGAATTTCGGAACAAAAACACGGGGCATCGAAGTCGGAATGCCGCGAAACTCACAGAAGTCAAAGCGTTTACTCCGTTTGCGGAAGGAAGTGTGGTGTAGAACAATGTAGCCGGAAGCATACATGCTCAAGAGGGATCAACCGAAATTCAAAGTCAACTGAATTTTCGGCAACCGGGGCGATCGAAGTCGTAATGCCGCGAAACTCACCGGAGTCGAAAGCGTTTCTCCCTTTGCGGAAGAAGTAGATGTAGAACAAGTAGCAGAAGCATACATGCTCAAGAGGGGATCACTCCGAAATTCAAAGGCCAACTGAATCATTCGGACAACCGGGCATTCGAAGTCCGGATGCCGCGAAACTCATTCCTGAGTCAAAGCGTTTCTCCGTTTGCGGAAGGAAGTATATGATGTAGAACAAGTAAAGCAGAAGCATACATGCTCAAGAGGGATCACCCGAAATATCAAAAGGCAACTGAAATTGTCGGCAACCCGTGCATCGAAGTCGGAATGTCGCGAAACTCATCCAGGCAAAGCGTTTCGCCGTTTGCGGAAGGAAGTGTGATGTAGAACAAGTAGCAGAAGCATACATGCTCAAGACGGATCACCCGAAATTCAAAAGGCAACTGAAGTTTCGGCAACCGTGCATCGAAGTCGAAATGGTCCGCGAAACTCACACGATTCAAAGCGTTTCCACGGTTTGCGAAATGAATTCTGATGTAGAACAAGTAGCAGAAGCATACATTGCTCAAAAGGGATCACTCCGAAATTCAAAGGCAACTGAATTTCGGCAACCGGGGCATCGAAGTCGGAATTGCCGGAAAACTCACCGAGTCAAAGCGTTTCAGCCGTGTGCGAAATCGCAAGTGTGATGTAGAACAAGGTAGCAGAAAGCCATACATGCTCAAGAGGGATCACCCGAAATTCAAAGGCAACTGAATTTCGGCAACCGGGGCATCGAAGTCGGAATGCCGCGAAACTCACCGAGTCAAAGCGTTTCTCCGGTTGAGCAAGAAGTATAATGTAGAACAAGTAGCGGAAGCATACATGCTCAAGAGGGATCACCCGAAATTCAAAGGCAACTGAATTTCGGCAATCGGGGCATCGAAGTTGGAATGCCGCGAAACTCACCGATTCAAAGCGTTTCGCCATTCGCGGAAGTTGCCTGATGTAGAACAAGTAGGGGAAGCATACATGCTCAAGAGGGATCACCCGAAATTCAAAGGCAACTGAATTTCGGCAACCGGGGCATCGAAGTCGGAATGCCGCGAAAGTCACCGAGTCAAAGTGTTTCGCCGTTTGAGGAAGAAGTATGATGTAGAACAAGTAGCAGAAGCATACATGCTCAAGAGGGATCACCCGAAATTCAAAGGCAACTGAATTTCGGTAACCGGGGCATCGAAATCGGAATGCCGCGAAACTGATAGAGTCAAAGCGTTTCGCCGTTTGAGGAAGAAGTATGATGTAGAACTAGTAGCGGAAGCATAAATGCACAAGAGGGATCACCCGATATTCAAAGGCAACTAAATTTCGGCAACTGGGGCATCGAAGTCGGAATGCCGCGAAACTCACCGAGTCAAAGTGTTTCGCCGTTTGCGGAAGAAGTCTGATGTAGAACAAGTAGCGGAAGCATACATGCTCAAGAGGGATCACCCGAAATTCAAAGGCAACTGAATTTCGGCAACCGGGGCATCGAAGTCGGAATGCCGCGAAACTCACCGAGTCAAAGCGTTTCGCCGTTTGCGGAAGGAAGTGTGATGTAGAACAAGTAGCAGAAGCATACATGCTCAAGAGGGATCACCCGAAATTCAAAGGCAACTGAATTTCGGCAACCGGGGCATCGAAGTCGGAATGCCGCGAAACTCACCGAGTCAAAGCGTTTCGCCGTTTGCGGAAGGAAGTGTGATGTAGAACAAGTAGCAGAAGCATACATGCTCAAGAGGGATCACCCGAAATTCAAAGGCAACTGAATTTCGGCAACCGGGGCATCGAAGTCGGAATGCCGCGAAACTCACCGAGTCAAAGCGTTTCGCCGTTTGCGGAAGGAAGTGTGATGTAGAACAAGTAGCAGAAGCATACATGCTCAAGAGGGATCACCCGAAATTCAAAGGCAACTGAATTTCGGCAACCGGGGCATCGAAGTCGGAATGCCGCGAAACTCACCGAGTCAAAGCGTTTCGCCGTTTGCGGAAGGAAGTGTGATGTAGAACAAGTAGCAGAAGCATACATGCTCAAGAGGGATCACCCGAAATTCAAAGGCAACTGAATTTCGGCAACCGGGGCATCGAAGTCGGAATGCCGCGAAACTCACCGAGTCAAAGCGTTTCGCCGTTTGCGGAAGGAAGTGTGATGTAGAACAAGTAGCAGAAGCATACATGCTCAAGAGGGATCACCCGAAATTCAAAGGCAACTGAATTTCGGCAACCGGGGCATCGAAGTCGGAATGCCGCGAAACTCACCGAGTCAAAGCGTTTCGCCGTTTGCGGAAGGAAGTGTGATGTAGAACAAGTAGCAGAAGCATACATGCTCAAGAGGGATCACCCGAAATTCAAAGGCAACTGAATTTCGGCAACCGGGGCATCGAAGTCGGAATGCCGCGAAACTCACCGAGTCAAAGCGTTTCGCCGTTTGCGGAAGGAAGTGTGATGTAGAACAAGTAGCAGAAGCATACATGCTCAAGAGGGATCACCCGAAATTCAAAGGCAACTGAATTTCGGCAACCGGGGCATCGAAGTCGGAATGCCGCGAAACTCACCGAGTCAAAGCGTTTCGCCGTTTGCGGAAGGAAGTGTGATGTAGAACAAGTAGCAGAAGCATACATGCTCAAGAGGGATCACCCGAAATTCAAAGGCAACTGAATTTCGGCAACCGGGGCATCGAAGTCGGAATGCCGCGAAACTCACCGAGTCAAAGCGTTTCGCCGTTTGCGGAAGGAAGTGTGATGTAGAACAAGTAGCAGAAGCATACATGCTCAAGAGGGATCACCCGAAATTCAAAGGCAACTGAATTTCGGCAACCGGGGCATCGAAGTCGGAATGCCGCGAAACTCACCGAGTCAAAGCGTTTCGCCGTTTGCGGAAGGAAGTGTGATGTAGAACAAGTAGCAGAAGCATACATGCTCAAGAGGGATCACCCGAAATTCAAAGGCAACTGAATTTCGGCAACCGGGGCATCGAAGTCGGAATGCCGCGAAACTCACCGAGTCAAAGCGTTTCGCCGTTTGCGGAAGGAAGTGTGATGTAGAACAAGTAGCAGAAGCATACATGCTCAAGAGGGATCACCCGAAATTCAAAGGCAACTGAATTTCGGCAACCGGGGCATCGAAGTCGGAATGCCGCGAAACTCACCGAGTCAAAGCGTTTCGCCGTTTGCGGAAGGAAGTGTGATGTAGAACAAGTAGCAGAAGCATACATGCTCAAGAGGGATCACCCGAAATTCAAAGGCAACTGAATTTCGGCAACCGGGGCATCGAAGTCGGAATGCCGCGAAACTCACCGAGTCAAAGCGTTTCGCCGTTTGCGGAAGGAAGTGTGATGTAGAACAAGTAGCAGAAGCATACATGCTCAAGAGGGATCACCCGAAATTCAAAGGCAACTGAATTTCGGCAACCGGGGCATCGAAGTCGGAATGCCGCGAAACTCACCGAGTCAAAGCGTTTCGCCGTTTGCGGAAGGAAGTGTGATGTAGAACAAGTAGCAGAAGCATACATGCTCAAGAGGGATCACCCGAAATTCAAAGGCAACTGAATTTCGGCAACCGGGGCATCGAAGTCGGAATGCCGCGAAACTCACCGAGTCAAAGCGTTTCGCCGTTTGCGGAAGGAAGTGTGATGTAGAACAAGTAGCAGAAGCATACATGCTCAAGAGGGATCACCCGAAATTCAAAGGCAACTGAATTTCGGCAACCGGGGCATCGAAGTCGGAATGCCGCGAAACTCACCGAGTCAAAGCGTTTCGCCGTTTGCGGAAGGAAGTGTGATGTAGAACAAGTAGCAGAAGCATACATGCTCAAGAGGGATCACCCGAAATTCAAAGGCAACTGAATTTCGGCAACCGGGGCATCGAAGTCGGAATGCCGCGAAACTCACCGAGTCAAAGCGTTTCGCCGTTTGCGGAAGGAAGTGTGATGTAGAACAAGTAGCAGAAGCATACATGCTCAAGAGGGATCACCCGAAATTCAAAGGCAACTGAATTTCGGCAACCGGGGCATCGAAGTCGGAATGCCGCGAAACTCACCGAGTCAAAGCGTTTCGCCGTTTGCGGAAGGAAGTGTGATGTAGAACAAGTAGCAGAAGCATACATGCTCAAGAGGGATCACCCGAAATTCAAAGGCAACTGAATTTCGGCAACCGGGGCATCGAAGTCGGAATGCCGCGAAACTCACCGAGTCAAAGCGTTTCGCCGTTTGCGGAAGGAAGTGTGATGTAGAACAAGTAGCAGAAGCATACATGCTCAAGAGGGATCACCCGAAATTCAAAGGCAACTGAATTTCGGCAACCGGGGCATCGAAGTCGGAATGCCGCGAAACTCACCGAGTCAAAGCGTTTCGCCGTTTGCGGAAGGAAGTGTGATGTAGAACAAGTAGCAGAAGCATACATGCTCAAGAGGGATCACCCGAAATTCAAAGGCAACTGAATTTCGGCAACCGGGGCATCGAAGTCGGAATGCCGCGAAACTCACCGAGTCAAAGCGTTTCGCCGTTTGCGGAAGGAAGTGTGATGTAGAACAAGTAGCAGAAGCATACATGCTCAAGAGGGATCACCCGAAATTCAAAGGCAACTGAATTTCGGCAACCGGGGCATCGAAGTCGGAATGCCGCGAAACTCACCGAGTCAAAGCGTTTCGCCGTTTGCGGAAGGAAGTGTGATGTAGAACAAGTAGCAGAAGCATACATGCTCAAGAGGGATCACCCGAAATTCAAAGGCAACTGAATTTCGGCAACCGGGGCATCGAAGTCGGAATGCCGCGAAACTCACCGAGTCAAAGCGTTTCGCCGTTTGCGGAAGGAAGTGTGATGTAGAACAAGTAGCAGAAGCATACATGCTCAAGAGGGATCACCCGAAATTCAAAGGCAACTGAATTTCGGCAACCGGGGCATCGAAGTCGGAATGCCGCGAAACTCACCGAGTCAAAGCGTTTCGCCGTTTGCGGAAGGAAGTGTGATGTAGAACAAGTAGCAGAAGCATACATGCTCAAGAGGGATCACCCGAAATTCAAAGGCAACTGAATTTCGGCAACCGGGGCATCGAAGTCGGAATGCCGCGAAACTCACCGAGTCAAAGCGTTTCGCCGTTTGCGGAAGGAAGTGTGATGTAGAACAAGTAGCAGAAGCATACATGCTCAAGAGGGATCACCCGAAATTCAAAGGCAACTGAATTTCGGCAACCGGGGCATCGAAGTCGGAATGCCGCGAAACTCACCGAGTCAAAGCGTTTCGCCGTTTGCGGAAGGAAGTGTGATGTAGAACAAGTAGCAGAAGCATACATGCTCAAGAGGGATCACCCGAAATTCAAAGGCAACTGAATTTCGGCAACCGGGGCATCGAAGTCGGAATGCCGCGAAACTCACCGAGTCAAAGCGTTTCGCCGTTTGCGGAAGGAAGTGTGATGTAGAACAAGTAGCAGAAGCATACATGCTCAAGAGGGATCACCCGAAATTCAAAGGCAACTGAATTTCGGCAACCGGGGCATCGAAGTCGGAATGCCGCGAAACTCACCGAGTCAAAGCGTTTCGCCGTTTGCGGAAGGAAGTGTGATGTAGAACAAGTAGCAGAAGCATACATGCTCAAGAGGGATCACCCGAAATTCAAAGGCAACTGAATTTCGGCAACCGGGGCATCGAAGTCGGAATGCCGCGAAACTCACCGAGTCAAAGCGTTTCGCCGTTTGCGGAAGGAAGTGTGATGTAGAACAAGTAGCAGAAGCATACATGCTCAAGAGGGATCACCCGAAATTCAAAGGCAACTGAATTTCGGCAACCGGGGCATCGAAGTCGGAATGCCGCGAAACTCACCGAGTCAAAGCGTTTCGCCGTTTGCGGAAGGAAGTGTGATGTAGAACAAGTAGCAGAAGCATACATGCTCAAGAGGGATCACCCGAAATTCAAAGGCAACTGAATTTCGGCAACCGGGGCATCGAAGTCGGAATGCCGCGAAACTCACCGAGTCAAAGCGTTTCGCCGTTTGCGGAAGGAAGTGTGATGTAGAACAAGTAGCAGAAGCATACATGCTCAAGAGGGATCACCCGAAATTCAAAGGCAACTGAATTTCGGCAACCGGGGCATCGAAGTCGGAATGCCGCGAAACTCACCGAGTCAAAGCGTTTCGCCGTTTGCGGAAGGAAGTGTGATGTAGAACAAGTAGCAGAAGCATACATGCTCAAGAGGGATCACCCGAAATTCAAAGGCAACTGAATTTCGGCAACCGGGGCATCGAAGTCGGAATGCCGCGAAACTCACCGAGTCAAAGCGTTTCGCCGTTTGCGGAAGGAAGTGTGATGTAGAACAAGTAGCAGAAGCATACATGCTCAAGAGGGATCACCCGAAATTCAAAGGCAACTGAATTTCGGCAACCGGGGCATCGAAGTCGGAATGCCGCGAAACTCACCGAGTCAAAGCGTTTCGCCGTTTGCGGAAGGAAGTGTGATGTAGAACAAGTAGCAGAAGCATACATGCTCAAGAGGGATCACCCGAAATTCAAAGGCAACTGAATTTCGGCAACCGGGGCATCGAAGTCGGAATGCCGCGAAACTCACCGAGTCAAAGCGTTTCGCCGTTTGCGGAAGGAAGTGTGATGTAGAACAAGTAGCAGAAGCATACATGCTCAAGAGGGATCACCCGAAATTCAAAGGCAACTGAATTTCGGCAACCGGGGCATCGAAGTCGGAATGCCGCGAAACTCACCGAGTCAAAGCGTTTCGCCGTTTGCGGAAGAAGTGTGATGTAGAACAAGTAGCAGAAGCATACATGCTCAAGAGGGATCACCCGAAATTCAAAGGCAACTGAATTTCGGCAACCGGGGCATCGAAGTCGGAATGCCGCGAAACTCACCGAGTCAAAGCGTTTCGCCGTTTGCGGAAGGAAGTGTGATGTAGAACAAGTAGCAGAAGCATACATGCTCAAGAGGGATCACCCGAAATTCAAAGGCAACTGAATTTCGGCAACCGGGGCATCGAAGTCGGAATGCCGCGAAACTCACCGAGTCAAAGCGTTTCGCCGTTTGCGGAAGGAAGTGTGATGTAGAACAAGTAGCAGAAGCATACATGCTCAAGAGGGATCACCCGAAATTCAAAGGCAACTGAATTTCGGCAACCGGGGCATCGAAGTCGGAATGCCGCGAAACTCACCGAGTCAAAGCGTTTCGCCGTTTGCGGAAGGAAGTGTGATGTAGAACAAGTAGCAGAAGCATACATGCTCAAGAGGGATCACCCGAAATTCAAAGGCAACTGAATTTCGGCAACCGGGGCATCGAAGTCGGAATGCCGCGAAACTCACCGAGTCAAAGCGTTTCGCCGTTTGCGGAAGGAAGTGTGATGTAGAACAAGTAGCAGAAGCATACATGCTCAAGAGGGATCACCCGAAATTCAAAGGCAACTGAATTTCGGCAACCGGGGCATCGAAGTCGGAATGCCGCGAAACTCACCGAGTCAAAGCGTTTCGCCGTTTGCGGAAGGAAGTGTGATGTAGAACAAGTAGCAGAAGCATACATGCTCAAGAGGGATCACCCGAAATTCAAAGGCAACTGAATTTCGGCAACCGGGGCATCGAAGTCGGAATGCCGCGAAACTCACCGAGTCAAAGCGTTTCGCCGTTTGCGGAAGGAAGTGTGATGTAGAACAAGTAGCAGAAGCATACATGCTCAAGAGGGATCACCCGAAATTCAAAGGCAACTGAATTTCGGCAACCGGGGCATCGAAGTCGGAATGCCGCGAAACTCACCGAGTCAAAGCGTTTCGCCGTTTGCGGAAGGAAGTGTGATGTAGAACAAGTAGCAGAAGCATACATGCTCAAGAGGGATCACCCGAAATTCAAAGGCAACTGAATTTCGGCAACCGGGGCATCGAAGTCGGAATGCCGCGAAACTCACCGAGTCAAAGCGTTTCGCCGTTTGCGGAAGGAAGTGTGATGTAGAACAAGTAGCAGAAGCATACATGCTCAAGAGGGATCACCCGAAATTCAAAGGCAACTGAATTTCGGCAACCGGGGCATCGAAGTCGGAATGCCGCGAAACTCACCGAGTCAAAGCGTTTCGCCGTTTGCGGAAGGAAGTGTGATGTAGAACAAGTAGCAGAAGCATACATGCTCAAGAGGGATCACCCGAAATTCAAAGGCAACTGAATTTCGGCAACCGGGGCATCGAAGTCGGAATGCCGCGAAACTCACCGAGTCAAAGCGTTTCGCCGTTTGCGGAAGGAAGTGTGATGTAGAACAAGTAGCAGAAGCATACATGCTCAAGAGGGATCACCCGAAATTCAAAGGCAACTGAATTTCGGCAACCGGGCATCGAAGTCGGAATGCCGCGAAACTCACCGAGTCAAAGCGTTTCGCCGTTTGCGGAAGGAAGTGTGATGTAGAACAAGTAGCAGAAGCATACATGCTCAAGAGGGATCACCCGAAATTCAAAGGCAACTGAATTTCGGCAACCGGGGCATCGAAGTCGGAATGCCGCGAAACTCACCGAGTCAAAGCGTTTCGCCGTTTGCGGAAGGAAGTGTGATGTAGAACAAGTAGCAGAAGCATACATGCTCAAGAGGGATCACCCGAAATTCAAAGGCAACTGAATTTCGGCAACCGGGGCATCGAAGTCGGAATGCCGCGAAACTCACCGAGTCAAAGCGTTTCGCCGTTTGCGGAAGGAAGTGTGATGTAGAACAAGTAGCAGAAGCATACATGCTCAAGAGGGATCACCCGAAATTCAAAGGCAACTGAATTTCGGCAACCGGGGCATCGAAGTCGGAATGCCGCGAAACTCACCGAGTCAAAGCGTTTCGCCGTTTGCGGAAGGAAGTGTGATGTAGAACAAGTAGCAGAAGCATACATGCTCAAGAGGGATCACCCGAAATTCAAAGGCAACTGAATTTCGGCAACCGGGGCATCGAAGTCGGAATGCCGCGAAACTCACCGAGTCAAAGCGTTTCGCCGTTTGCGGAAGGAAGTGTGATGTAGAACAAGTAGCAGAAGCATACATGCTCAAGAGGGATCACCCGAAATTCAAAGGCAACTGAATTTCGGCAACCGGGGCATCGAAGTCGGAATGCCGCGAAACTCACCGAGTCAAAGCGTTTCGCCGTTTGCGGAAGGAAGTGTGATGTAGAACAAGTAGCAGAAGCATACATGCTCAAGAGGGATCACCCGAAATTCAAAGGCAACTGAATTTCGGCAACCGGGGCATCGAAGTCGGAATGCCGCGAAACTCACCGAGTCAAAGCGTTTCGCCGTTTGCGGAAGGAAGTGTGATGTAGAACAAGTAGCAGAAGCATACATGCTCAAGAGGGATCACCCGAAATTCAAAGGCAACTGAATTTCGGCAACCGGGGCATCGAAGTCGGAATGCCGCGAAACTCACCGAGTCAAAGCGTTTCGCCGTTTGCGGAAGGAAGTGTGATGTAGAACAAGTAGCAGAAGCATACATGCTCAAGAGGGATCACCCGAAATTCAAAGGCAACTGAATTTCGGCAACCGGGGCATCGAAGTCGGAATGCCGCGAAACTCACCGAGTCAAAGCGTTTCGCCGTTTGCGGAAGGAAGTGTGATGTAGAACAAGTAGCAGAAGCATACATGCTCAAGAGGGATCACCCGAAATTCAAAGGCAACTGAATTTCGGCAACCGGGGCATCGAAGTCGGAATGCCGCGAAACTCACCGAGTCAAAGCGTTTCGCCGTTTGCGGAAGGAAGTGTGATGTAGAACAAGTAGCAGAAGCATACATGCTCAAGAGGGATCACCCGAAATTCAAAGGCAACTGAATTTCGGCAACCGGGGCATCGAAGTCGGAATGCCGCGAAACTCACCGAGTCAAAGCGTTTCGCCGTTTGCGGAAGGAAGTGTGATGTAGAACAAGTAGCAGAAGCATACATGCTCAAGAGGGATCACCCGAAATTCAAAGGCAACTGAATTTCGGCAACCGGGGCATCGAAGTCGGAATGCCGCGAAACTCACCGAGTCAAAGCGTTTCGCCGTTTGCGGAAGAAGTGTGATGTAGAACAAGTAGCAGAAGCATACATGCTCAAGAGGGATCACCCGAAATTCAAAGGCAACTGAATTTCGGCAACCGGGGCATCGAAGTCGGAATGCCGCGAAACTCACCGAGTCAAAGCGTTTCGCCGTTTGCGGAAGGAAGTGTGATGTAGAACAAGTAGCAGAAGCATACATGCTCAAGAGGGATCACCCGAAATTCAAAGGCAACTGAATTTCGGCAACCGGGGCATCGAAGTCGGAATGCCGCGAAACTCACCGAGTCAAAGCGTTTCGCCGTTTGCGGAAGGAAGTGTGATGTAGAACAAGTAGCAGAAGCATACATGCTCAAGAGGGATCACCCGAAATTCAAAGGCAACTGAATTTCGGCAACCGGGGCATCGAAGTCGGAATGCCGCGAAACTCACCGAGTCAAAGCGTTTCGCCGTTTGCGGAAGGAAGTGTGATGTAGAACAAGTAGCAGAAGCATACATGCTCAAGAGGGATCACCCGAAATTCAAAGGCAACTGAATTTCGGCAACCGGGGCATCGAAGTCGGAATGCCGCGAAACTCACCGAGTCAAAGCGTTTCGCCGTTTGCGGAAGGAAGTGTGATGTAGAACAAGTAGCAGAAGCATACATGCTCAAGAGGGATCACCCGAAATTCAAAGGCAACTGAATTTCGGCAACCGGGGCATCGAAGTCGGAATGCCGCGAAACTCACCGAGTCAAAGCGTTTCGCCGTTTGCGGAAGGAAGTGTGATGTAGAACAAGTAGCAGAAGCATACATGCTCAAGAGGGATCACCCGAAATTCAAAGGCAACTGAATTTCGGCAACCGGGGCATCGAAGTCGGAATGCCGCGAAACTCACCGAGTCAAAGCGTTTCGCCGTTTGCGGAAGGAAGTGTGATGTAGAACAAGTAGCAGAAGCATACATGCTCAAGAGGGATCACCCGAAATTCAAAGGCAACTGAATTTCGGCAACCGGGGCATCGAAGTCGGAATGCCGCGAAACTCACCGAGTCAAAGCGTTTCGCCGTTTGCGGAAGGAAGTGTGATGTAGAACAAGTAGCAGAAGCATACATGCTCAAGAGGGATCACCCGAAATTCAAAGGCAACTGAATTTCGGCAACCGGGGCATCGAAGTCGGAATGCCGCGAAACTCACCGAGTCAAAGCGTTTCGCCGTTTGCGGAAGGAAGTGTGATGTAGAACAAGTAGCAGAAGCATACATGCTCAAGAGGGATCACCCGAAATTCAAAGGCAACTGAATTTCGGCAACCGGGGCATCGAAGTCGGAATGCCGCGAAACTCACCGAGTCAAAGCGTTTCGCCGTTTGCGGAAGGAAGTGTGATGTAGAACAAGTAGCAGAAGCATACATGCTCAAGAGGGATCACCCGAAATTCAAAGGCAACTGAATTTCGGCAACCGGGGCATCGAAGTCGGAATGCCGCGAAACTCACCGAGTCAAAGCGTTTCGCCGTTTGCGGAAGGAAGTGTGATGTAGAACAAGTAGCAGAAGCATACATGCTCAAGAGGGATCACCCGAAATTCAAAGGCAACTGAATTTCGGCAACCGGGGCATCGAAGTCGGAATGCCGCGAAACTCACCGAGTCAAAGCGTTTCGCCGTTTGCGGAAGGAAGTGTGATGTAGAACAAGTAGCAGAAGCATACATGCTCAAGAGGGATCACCCGAAATTCAAAGGCAACTGAATTTCGGCAACCGGGGCATCGAAGTCGGAATGCCGCGAAACTCACCGAGTCAAAGCGTTTCGCCGTTTGCGGAAGAAGTGTGATGTAGAACAAGTAGCAGAAGCATACATGCTCAAGAGGGATCACCCGAAATTCAAAGGCAACTGAATTTCGGCAACCGGGGCATCGAAGTCGGAATGCCGCGAAACTCACCGAGTCAAAGCGTTTCGCCGTTTGCGGAAGGAAGTGTGATGTAGAACAAGTAGCAGAAGCATACATGCTCAAGAGGGATCACCCGAAATTCAAAGGCAACTGAATTTCGGCAACCGGGGCATCGAAGTCGGAATGCCGCGAAACTCACCGAGTCAAAGCGTTTCGCCGTTTGCGGAAGGAAGTGTGATGTAGAACAAGTAGCAGAAGCATACATGCTCAAGAGGGATCACCCGAAATTCAAAGGCAACTGAATTTCGGCAACCGGGGCATCGAAGTCGGAATGCCGCGAAACTCACCGAGTCAAAGCGTTTCGCCGTTTGCGGAAGGAAGTGTGATGTAGAACAAGTAGCAGAAGCATACATGCTCAAGAGGGATCACCCGAAATTCAAAGGCAACTGAATTTCGGCAACCGGGGCATCGAAGTCGGAATGCCGCGAAACTCACCGAGTCAAAGCGTTTCGCCGTTTGCGGAAGGAAGTGTGATGTAGAACAAGTAGCAGAAGCATACATGCTCAAGAGGGATCACCCGAAATTCAAAGGCAACTGAATTTCGGCAACCGGGGCATCGAAGTCGGAATGCCGCGAAACTCACCGAGTCAAAGCGTTTCGCCGTTTGCGGAAGGAAGTGTGATGTAGAACAAGTAGCAGAAGCATACATGCTCAAGAGGGATCACCCGAAATTCAAAGGCAACTGAATTTCGGCAACCGGGGCATCGAAGTCGGAATGCCGCGAAACTCACCGAGTCAAAGCGTTTCGCCGTTTGCGGAAGGAAGTGTGATGTAGAACAAGTAGCAGAAGCATACATGCTCAAGAGGGATCACCCGAAATTCAAAGGCAACTGAATTTCGGCAACCGGGGCATCGAAGTCGGAATGCCGCGAAACTCACCGAGTCAAAGCGTTTCGCCGTTTGCGGAAGGAAGTGTGATGTAGAACAAGTAGCAGAAGCATACATGCTCAAGAGGGATCACCCGAAATTCAAAGGCAACTGAATTTCGGCAACCGGGGCATCGAAGTCGGAATGCCGCGAAACTCACCGAGTCAAAGCGTTTCGCCGTTTGCGGAAGGAAGTGTGATGTAGAACAAGTAGCAGAAGCATACATGCTCAAGAGGGATCACCCGAAATTCAAAGGCAACTGAATTTCGGCAACCGGGGCATCGAAGTCGGAATGCCGCGAAACTCACCGAGTCAAAGCGTTTCGCCGTTTGCGGAAGGAAGTGTGATGTAGAACAAGTAGCAGAAGCATACATGCTCAAGAGGGATCACCCGAAATTCAAAGGCAACTGAATTTCGGCAACCGGGGCATCGAAGTCGGAATGCCGCGAAACTCACCGAGTCAAAGCGTTTCGCCGTTTGCGGAAGGAAGTGTGATGTAGAACAAGTAGCAGAAGCATACATGCTCAAGAGGGATCACCCGAAATTCAAAGGCAACTGAATTTCGGCAACCGGGGCATCGAAGTCGGAATGCCGCGAAACTCACCGAGTCAAAGCGTTTCGCCGTTTGCGGAAGGAAGTGTGATGTAGAACAAGTAGCAGAAGCATACATGCTCAAGAGGGATCACCCGAAATTCAAAGGCAACTGAATTTCGGCAACCGGGGCATCGAAGTCGGAATGCCGCGAAACTCACCGAGTCAAAGCGTTTCGCCGTTTGCGGAAGGAAGTGTGATGTAGAACAAGTAGCAGAAGCATACATGCTCAAGAGGGATCACCCGAAATTCAAAGGCAACTGAATTTCGGCAACCGGGGCATCGAAGTCGGAATGCCGCGAAACTCACCGAGTCAAAGCGTTTCGCCGTTTGCGGAAGGAAGTGTGATGTAGAACAAGTAGCAGAAGCATACATGCTCAAGAGGGATCACCCGAAATTCAAAGGCAACTGAATTTCGGCAACCGGGGCATCGAAGTCGGAATGCCGCGAAACTCACCGAGTCAAAGCGTTTCGCCGTTTGCGGAAGGAAGTGTGATGTAGAACAAGTAGCAGAAGCATACATGCTCAAGAGGGATCACCCGAAATTCAAAGGCAACTGAATTTCGGCAACCGGGGCATCGAAGTCGGAATGCCGCGAAACTCACCGAGTCAAAGCGTTTCGCCGTTTGCGGAAGGAAGTGTGATGTAGAACAAGTAGCAGAAGCATACATGCTCAAGAGGGATCACCCGAAATTCAAAGGCAACTGAATTTCGGCAACCGGGGCATCGAAGTCGGAATGCCGCGAAACTCACCGAGTCAAAGCGTTTCGCCGTTTGCGGAAGGAAGTGTGATGTAGAACAAGTAGCAGAAGCATACATGCTCAAGAGGGATCACCCGAAATTCAAAGGCAACTGAATTTCGGCAACCGGGGCATCGAAGTCGGAATGCCGCGAAACTCACCGAGTCAAAGCGTTTCGCCGTTTGCGGAAGGAAGTGTGATGTAGAACAAGTAGCAGAAGCATACATGCTCAAGAGGGATCACCCGAAATTCAAAGGCAACTGAATTTCGGCAACCGGGGCATCGAAGTCGGAATGCCGCGAAACTCACCGAGTCAAAGCGTTTCGCCGTTTGCGGAAGGAAGTGTGATGTAGAACAAGTAGCAGAAGCATACATGCTCAAGAGGGATCACCCGAAATTCAAAGGCAACTGAATTTCGGCAACCGGGGCATCGAAGTCGGAATGCCGCGAAACTCACCGAGTCAAAGCGTTTCGCCGTTTGCGGAAGGAAGTGTGATGTAGAACAAGTAGCAGAAGCATACATGCTCAAGAGGGATCACCCGAAATTCAAAGGCAACTGAATTTCGGCAACCGGGGCATCGAAGTCGGAATGCCGCGAAACTCACCGAGTCAAAGCGTTTCGCCGTTTGCGGAAGGAAGTGTGATGTAGAACAAGTAGCAGAAGCATACATGCTCAAGAGGGATCACCCGAAATTCAAAGGCAACTGAATTTCGGCAACCGGGGCATCGAAGTCGGAATGCCGCGAAACTCACCGAGTCAAAGCGTTTCGCCGTTTGCGGAAGGAAGTGTGATGTAGAACAAGTAGCAGAAGCATACATGCTCAAGAGGGATCACCCGAAATTCAAAGGCAACTGAATTTCGGCAACCGGGGCATCGAAGTCGGAATGCCGCGAAACTCACCGAGTCAAAGCGTTTCGCCGTTTGCGGAAGGAAGTGTGATGTAGAACAAGTAGCAGAAGCATACATGCTCAAGAGGGATCACCCGAAATTCAAAGGCAACTGAATTTCGGCAACCGGGGCATCGAAGTCGGAATGCCGCGAAACTCACCGAGTCAAAGCGTTTCGCCGTTTGCGGAAGAAGTGTGATGTAGAACAAGTAGCAGAAGCATACATGCTCAAGAGGGATCACCCGAAATTCAAAGGCAACTGAATTTCGGCAACCGGGGCATCGAAGTCGGAATGCCGCGAAACTCACCGAGTCAAAGCGTTTCGCCGTTTGCGGAAGGAAGTGTGATGTAGAACAAGTAGCAGAAGCATACATGCTCAAGAGGGATCACCCGAAATTCAAAGGCAACTGAATTTCGGCAACCGGGGCATCGAAGTCGGAATGCCGCGAAACTCACCGAGTCAAAGCGTTTCGCCGTTTGCGGAAGGAAGTGTGATGTAGAACAAGTAGCAGAAGCATACATGCTCAAGAGGGATCACCCGAAATTCAAAGGCAACTGAATTTCGGCAACCGGGGCATCGAAGTCGGAATGCCGCGAAACTCACCGAGTCAAAGCGTTTCGCCGTTTGCGGAAGGAAGTGTGATGTAGAACAAGTAGCAGAAGCATACATGCTCAAGAGGGATCACCCGAAATTCAAAGGCAACTGAATTTCGGCAACCGGGGCATCGAAGTCGGAATGCCGCGAAACTCACCGAGTCAAAGCGTTTCGCCGTTTGCGGAAGGAAGTGTGATGTAGAACAAGTAGCAGAAGCATACATGCTCAAGAGGGATCACCCGAAATTCAAAGGCAACTGAATTTCGGCAACCGGGGCATCGAAGTCGGAATGCCGCGAAACTCACCGAGTCAAAGCGTTTCGCCGTTTGCGGAAGGAAGTGTGATGTAGAACAAGTAGCAGAAGCATACATGCTCAAGAGGGATCACCCGAAATTCAAAGGCAACTGAATTTCGGCAACCGGGGCATCGAAGTCGGAATGCCGCGAAACTCACCGAGTCAAAGCGTTTCGCCGTTTGCGGAAGGAAGTGTGATGTAGAACAAGTAGCAGAAGCATACATGCTCAAGAGGGATCACCCGAAATTCAAAGGCAACTGAATTTCGGCAACCGGGGCATCGAAGTCGGAATGCCGCGAAACTCACCGAGTCAAAGCGTTTCGCCGTTTGCGGAAGGAAGTGTGATGTAGAACAAGTAGCAGAAGCATACATGCTCAAGAGGGATCACCCGAAATTCAAAGGCAACTGAATTTCGGCAACCGGGGCATCGAAGTCGGAATGCCGCGAAACTCACCGAGTCAAAGCGTTTCGCCGTTTGCGGAAGGAAGTGTGATGTAGAACAAGTAGCAGAAGCATACATGCTCAAGAGGGATCACCCGAAATTCAAAGGCAACTGAATTTCGGCAACCGGGGCATCGAAGTCGGAATGCCGCGAAACTCACCGAGTCAAAGCGTTTCGCCGTTTGCGGAAGGAAGTGTGATGTAGAACAAGTAGCAGAAGCATACATGCTCAAGAGGGATCACCCGAAATTCAAAGGCAACTGAATTTCGGCAACCGGGGCATCGAAGTCGGAATGCCGCGAAACTCACCGAGTCAAAGCGTTTCGCCGTTTGCGGAAGGAAGTGTGATGTAGAACAAGTAGCAGAAGCATACATGCTCAAGAGGGATCACCCGAAATTCAAAGGCAACTGAATTTCGGCAACCGGGGCATCGAAGTCGGAATGCCGCGAAACTCACCGAGTCAAAGCGTTTCGCCGTTTGCGGAAGGAAGTGTGATGTAGAACAAGTAGCAGAAGCATACATGCTCAAGAGGGATCACCCGAAATTCAAAGGCAACTGAATTTCGGCAACCGGGGCATCGAAGTCGGAATGCCGCGAAACTCACCGAGTCAAAGCGTTTCGCCGTTTGCGGAAGGAAGTGTGATGTAGAACAAGTAGCAGAAGCATACATGCTCAAGAGGGATCACCCGAAATTCAAAGGCAACTGAATTTCGGCAACCGGGGCATCGAAGTCGGAATGCCGCGAAACTCACCGAGTCAAAGCGTTTCGCCGTTTGCGGAAGGAAGTGTGATGTAGAACAAGTAGCAGAAGCATACATGCTCAAGAGGGATCACCCGAAATTCAAAGGCAACTGAATTTCGGCAACCGGGGCATCGAAGTCGGAATGCCGCGAAACTCACCGAGTCAAAGCGTTTCGCCGTTTGCGGAAGGAAGTGTGATGTAGAACAAGTAGCAGAAGCATACATGCTCAAGAGGGATCACCCGAAATTCAAAGGCAACTGAATTTCGGCAACCGGGGCATCGAAGTCGGAATGCCGCGAAACTCACCGAGTCAAAGCGTTTCGCCGTTTGCGGAAGGAAGTGTGATGTAGAACAAGTAGCAGAAGCATACATGCTCAAGAGGGATCACCCGAAATTCAAAGGCAACTGAATTTCGGCAACCGGGGCATCGAAGTCGGAATGCCGCGAAACTCACCGAGTCAAAGCGTTTCGCCGTTTGCGGAAGGAAGTGTGATGTAGAACAAGTAGCAGAAGCATACATGCTCAAGAGGGATCACCCGAAATTCAAAGGCAACTGAATTTCGGCAACCGGGGCATCGAAGTCGGAATGCCGCGAAACTCACCGAGTCAAAGCGTTTCGCCGTTTGCGGAAGGAAGTGTGATGTAGAACAAGTAGCAGAAGCATACATGCTCAAGAGGGATCACCCGAAATTCAAAGGCAACTGAATTTCGGCAACCGGGGCATCGAAGTCGGAATGCCGCGAAACTCACCGAGTCAAAGCGTTTCGCCGTTTGCGGAAGGAAGTGTGATGTAGAACAAGTAGCAGAAGCATACATGCTCAAGAGGGATCACCCGAAATTCAAAGGCAACTGAATTTCGGCAACCGGGGCATCGAAGTCGGAATGCCGCGAAACTCACCGAGTCAAAGCGTTTCGCCGTTTGCGGAAGGAAGTGTGATGTAGAACAAGTAGCAGAAGCATACATGCTCAAGAGGGATCACCCGAAATTCAAAGGCAACTGAATTTCGGCAACCGGGGCATCGAAGTCGGAATGCCGCGAAACTCACCGAGTCAAAGCGTTTCGCCGTTTGCGGAAGGAAGTGTGATGTAGAACAAGTAGCAGAAGCATACATGCTCAAGAGGGATCACCCGAAATTCAAAGGCAACTGAATTTCGGCAACCGGGGCATCGAAGTCGGAATGCCGCGAAACTCACCGAGTCAAAGCGTTTCGCCGTTTGCGGAAGGAAGTGTGATGTAGAACAAGTAGCAGAAGCATACATGCTCAAGAGGGATCACCCGAAATTCAAAGGCAACTGAATTTCGGCAACCGGGGCATCGAAGTCGGAATGCCGCGAAACTCACCGAGTCAAAGCGTTTCGCCGTTTGCGGAAGGAAGTGTGATGTAGAACAAGTAGCAGAAGCATACATGCTCAAGAGGGATCACCCGAAATTCAAAGGCAACTGAATTTCGGCAACCGGGGCATCGAAGTCGGAATGCCGCGAAACTCACCGAGTCAAAGCGTTTCGCCGTTTGCGGAAGGAAGTGTGATGTAGAACAAGTAGCAGAAGCATACATGCTCAAGAGGGATCACCCGAAATTCAAAGGCAACTGAATTTCGGCAACCGGGGCATCGAAGTCGGAATGCCGCGAAACTCACCGAGTCAAAGCGTTTCGCCGTTTGCGGAAGGAAGTGTGATGTAGAACAAGTAGCAGAAGCATACATGCTCAAGAGGGATCACCCGAAATTCAAAGGCAACTGAATTTCGGCAACCGGGGCATCGAAGTCGGAATGCCGCGAAACTCACCGAGTCAAAGCGTTTCGCCGTTTGCGGAAGGAAGTGTGATGTAGAACAAGTAGCAGAAGCATACATGCTCAAGAGGGATCACCCGAAATTCAAAGGCAACTGAATTTCGGCAACCGGGGCATCGAAGTCGGAATGCCGCGAAACTCACCGAGTCAAAGCGTTTCGCCGTTTGCGGAAGGAAGTGTGATGTAGAACAAGTAGCAGAAGCATACATGCTCAAGAGGGATCACCCGAAATTCAAAGGCAACTGAATTTCGGCAACCGGGGCATCGAAGTCGGAATGCCGCGAAACTCACCGAGTCAAAGCGTTTCGCCGTTTGCGGAAGAAGTGTGATGTAGAACAAGTAGCAGAAGCATACATGCTCAAGAGGGATCACCCGAAATTCAAAGGCAACTGAATTTCGGCAACCGGGGCATCGAAGTCGGAATGCCGCGAAACTCACCGAGTCAAAGCGTTTCGCCGTTTGCGGAAGGAAGTGTGATGTAGAACAAGTAGCAGAAGCATACATGCTCAAGAGGGATCACCCGAAATTCAAAGGCAACTGAATTTCGGCAACCGGGGCATCGAAGTCGGAATGCCGCGAAACTCACCGAGTCAAAGCGTTTCGCCGTTTGCGGAAGGAAGTGTGATGTAGAACAAGTAGCAGAAGCATACATGCTCAAGAGGGATCACCCGAAATTCAAAGGCAACTGAATTTCGGCAACCGGGGCATCGAAGTCGGAATGCCGCGAAACTCACCGAGTCAAAGCGTTTCGCCGTTTGCGGAAGGAAGTGTGATGTAGAACAAGTAGCAGAAGCATACATGCTCAAGAGGGATCACCCGAAATTCAAAGGCAACTGAATTTCGGCAACCGGGGCATCGAAGTCGGAATGCCGCGAAACTCACCGAGTCAAAGCGTTTCGCCGTTTGCGGAAGGAAGTGTGATGTAGAACAAGTAGCAGAAGCATACATGCTCAAGAGGGATCACCCGAAATTCAAAGGCAACTGAATTTCGGCAACCGGGGCATCGAAGTCGGAATGCCGCGAAACTCACCGAGTCAAAGCGTTTCGCCGTTTGCGGAAGGAAGTGTGATGTAGAACAAGTAGCAGAAGCATACATGCTCAAGAGGGATCACCCGAAATTCAAAGGCAACTGAATTTCGGCAACCGGGGCATCGAAGTCGGAATGCCGCGAAACTCACCGAGTCAAAGCGTTTCGCCGTTTGCGGAAGGAAGTGTGATGTAGAACAAGTAGCAGAAGCATACATGCTCAAGAGGGATCACCCGAAATTCAAAGGCAACTGAATTTCGGCAACCGGGGCATCGAAGTCGGAATGCCGCGAAACTCACCGAGTCAAAGCGTTTCGCCGTTTGCGGAAGGAAGTGTGATGTAGAACAAGTAGCAGAAGCATACATGCTCAAGAGGGATCACCCGAAATTCAAAGGCAACTGAATTTCGGCAACCGGGGCATCGAAGTCGGAATGCCGCGAAACTCACCGAGTCAAAGCGTTTCGCCGTTTGCGGAAGGAAGTGTGATGTAGAACAAGTAGCAGAAGCATACATGCTCAAGAGGGATCACCCGAAATTCAAAGGCAACTGAATTTCGGCAACCGGGGCATCGAAGTCGGAATGCCGCGAAACTCACCGAGTCAAAGCGTTTCGCCGTTTGCGGAAGGAAGTGTGATGTAGAACAAGTAGCAGAAGCATACATGCTCAAGAGGGATCACCCGAAATTCAAAGGCAACTGAATTTCGGCAACCGGGGCATCGAAGTCGGAATGCCGCGAAACTCACCGAGTCAAAGCGTTTCGCCGTTTGCGGAAGGAAGTGTGATGTAGAACAAGTAGCAGAAGCATACATGCTCAAGAGGGATCACCCGAAATTCAAAGGCAACTGAATTTCGGCAACCGGGGCATCGAAGTCGGAATGCCGCGAAACTCACCGAGTCAAAGCGTTTCGCCGTTTGCGGAAGGAAGTGTGATGTAGAACAAGTAGCAGAAGCATACATGCTCAAGAGGGATCACCCGAAATTCAAAGGCAACTGAATTTCGGCAACCGGGGCATCGAAGTCGGAATGCCGCGAAACTCACCGAGTCAAAGCGTTTCGCCGTTTGCGGAAGGAAGTGTGATGTAGAACAAGTAGCAGAAGCATACATGCTCAAGAGGGATCACCCGAAATTCAAAGGCAACTGAATTTCGGCAACCGGGGCATCGAAGTCGGAATGCCGCGAAACTCACCGAGTCAAAGCGTTTCGCCGTTTGCGGAAGAAGTGTGATGTAGAACAAGTAGCAGAAGCATACATGCTCAAGAGGGATCACCCGAAATTCAAAGGCAACTGAATTTCGGCAACCGGGGCATCGAAGTCGGAATGCCGCGAAACTCACCGAGTCAAAGCGTTTCGCCGTTTGCGGAAGAAGTGTGATGTAGAACAAGTAGCAGAAGCATACATGCTCAAGAGGGATCACCCGAAATTCAAAGGCAACTGAATTTCGGCAACCGGGGCATCGAAGTCGGAATGCCGCGAAACTCACCGAGTCAAAGCGTTTCGCCGTTTGCGGAAGGAAGTGTGATGTAGAACAAGTAGCAGAAGCATACATGCTCAAGAGGGATCACCCGAAATTCAAAGGCAACTGAATTTCGGCAACCGGGGCATCGAAGTCGGAATGCCGCGAAACTCACCGAGTCAAAGCGTTTCGCCGTTTGCGGAAGAAGTGTGATGTAGAACAAGTAGCAGAAGCATACATGCTCAAGAGGGATCACCCGAAATTCAAAGGCAACTGAATTTCGGCAACCGGGGCATCGAAGTCGGAATGCCGCGAAACTCACCGAGTCAAAGCGTTTCGCCGTTTGCGGAAGGAAGTGTGATGTAGAACAAGTAGCAGAAGCATACATGCTCAAGAGGGATCACCCGAAATTCAAAGGCAACTGAATTTCGGCAACCGGGGCATCGAAGTCGGAATGCCGCGAAACTCACCGAGTCAAAGCGTTTCGCCGTTTGCGGAAGGAAGTGTGATGTAGAACAAGTAGCAGAAGCATACATGCTCAAGAGGGATCACCCGAAATTCAAAGGCAACTGAATTTCGGCAACCGGGGCATCGAAGTCGGAATGCCGCGAAACTCACCGAGTCAAAGCGTTTCGCCGTTTGCGGAAGGAAGTGTGATGTAGAACAAGTAGCAGAAGCATACATGCTCAAGAGGGATCACCCGAAATTCAAAGGCAACTGAATTTCGGCAACCGGGGCATCGAAGTCGGAATGCCGCGAAACTCACCGAGTCAAAGCGTTTCGCCGTTTGCGGAAGGAAGTGTGATGTAGAACAAGTAGCAGAAGCATACATGCTCAAGAGGGATCACCCGAAATTCAAAGGCAACTGAATTTCGGCAACCGGGGCATCGAAGTCGGAATGCCGCGAAACTCACCGAGTCAAAGCGTTTCGCCGTTTGCGGAAGGAAGTGTGATGTAGAACAAGTAGCAGAAGCATACATGCTCAAGAGGGATCACCCGAAATTCAAAGGCAACTGAATTTCGGCAACCGGGGCATCGAAGTCGGAATGCCGCGAAACTCACCGAGTCAAAGCGTTTCGCCGTTTGCGGAAGGAAGTGTGATGTAGAACAAGTAGCAGAAGCATACATGCTCAAGAGGGATCACCCGAAATTCAAAGGCAACTGAATTTCGGCAACCGGGGCATCGAAGTCGGAATGCCGCGAAACTCACCGAGTCAAAGCGTTTCGCCGTTTGCGGAAGAAGTGTGATGTAGAACAAGTAGCAGAAGCATACATGCTCAAGAGGGATCACCCGAAATTCAAAGGCAACTGAATTTCGGCAACCGGGGCATCGAAGTCGGAATGCCGCGAAACTCACCGAGTCAAAGCGTTTCGCCGTTTGCGGAAGAAGTGTGATGTAGAACAAGTAGCAGAAGCATACATGCTCAAGAGGGATCACCCGAAATTCAAAGGCAACTGAATTTCGGCAACCGGGGCATCGAAGTCGGAATGCCGCGAAACTCACCGAGTCAAAGCGTTTCGCCGTTTGCGGAAGGAAGTGTGATGTAGAACAAGTAGCAGAAGCATACATGCTCAAGAGGGATCACCCGAAATTCAAAGGCAACTGAATTTCGGCAACCGGGGCATCGAAGTCGGAATGCCGCGAAACTCACCGAGTCAAAGCGTTTCGCCGTTTGCGGAAGGAAGTGTGATGTAGAACAAGTAGCAGAAGCATACATGCTCAAGAGGGATCACCCGAAATTCAAAGGCAACTGAATTTCGGCAACCGGGGCATCGAAGTCGGAATGCCGCGAAACTCACCGAGTCAAAGCGTTTCGCCGTTTGCGGAAGGAAGTGTGATGTAGAACAAGTAGCAGAAGCATACATGCTCAAGAGGGATCACCCGAAATTCAAAGGCAACTGAATTTCGGCAACCGGGGCATCGAAGTCGGAATGCCGCGAAACTCACCGAGTCAAAGCGTTTCGCCGTTTGCGGAAGGAAGTGTGATGTAGAACAAGTAGCAGAAGCATACATGCTCAAGAGGGATCACCCGAAATTCAAAGGCAACTGAATTTCGGCAACCGGGGCATCGAAGTCGGAATGCCGCGAAACTCACCGAGTCAAAGCGTTTCGCCGTTTGCGGAAGGAAGTGTGATGTAGAACAAGTAGCAGAAGCATACATGCTCAAGAGGGATCACCCGAAATTCAAAGGCAACTGAATTTCGGCAACCGGGGCATCGAAGTCGGAATGCCGCGAAACTCACCGAGTCAAAGCGTTTCGCCGTTTGCGGAAGGAAGTGTGATGTAGAACAAGTAGCAGAAGCATACATGCTCAAGAGGGATCACCCGAAATTCAAAGGCAACTGAATTTCGGCAACCGGGGCATCGAAGTCGGAATGCCGCGAAACTCACCGAGTCAAAGCGTTTCGCCGTTTGCGGAAGGAAGTGTGATGTAGAACAAGTAGCAGAAGCATACATGCTCAAGAGGGATCACCCGAAATTCAAAGGCAACTGAATTTCGGCAACCGGGGCATCGAAGTCGGAATGCCGCGAAACTCACCGAGTCAAAGCGTTTCGCCGTTTGCGGAAGGAAGTGTGATGTAGAACAAGTAGCAGAAGCATACATGCTCAAGAGGGATCACCCGAAATTCAAAGGCAACTGAATTTCGGCAACCGGGGCATCGAAGTCGGAATGCCGCGAAACTCACCGAGTCAAAGCGTTTCGCCGTTTGCGGAAGGAAGTGTGATGTAGAACAAGTAGCAGAAGCATACATGCTCAAGAGGGATCACCCGAAATTCAAAGGCAACTGAATTTCGGCAACCGGGGCATCGAAGTCGGAATGCCGCGAAACTCACCGAGTCAAAGCGTTTCGCCGTTTGCGGAAGGAAGTGTGATGTAGAACAAGTAGCAGAAGCATACATGCTCAAGAGGGATCACCCGAAATTCAAAGGCAACTGAATTTCGGCAACCGGGGCATCGAAGTCGGAATGCCGCGAAACTCACCGAGTCAAAGCGTTTCGCCGTTTGCGGAAGAAGTGTGATGTAGAACAAGTAGCAGAAGCATACATGCTCAAGAGGGATCACCCGAAATTCAAAGGCAACTGAATTTCGGCAACCGGGGCATCGAAGTCGGAATGCCGCGAAACTCACCGAGTCAAAGCGTTTCGCCGTTTGCGGAAGGAAGTGTGATGTAGAACAAGTAGCAGAAGCATACATGCTCAAGAGGGATCACCCGAAATTCAAAGGCAACTGAATTTCGGCAACCGGGGCATCGAAGTCGGAATGCCGCGAAACTCACCGAGTCAAAGCGTTTCGCCGTTTGCGGAAGGAAGTGTGATGTAGAACAAGTAGCAGAAGCATACATGCTCAAGAGGGATCACCCGAAATTCAAAGGCAACTGAATTTCGGCAACCGGGGCATCGAAGTCGGAATGCCGCGAAACTCACCGAGTCAAAGCGTTTCGCCGTTTGCGGAAGGAAGTGTGATGTAGAACAAGTAGCAGAAGCATACATGCTCAAGAGGGATCACCCGAAATTCAAAGGCAACTGAATTTCGGCAACCGGGGCATCGAAGTCGGAATGCCGCGAAACTCACCGAGTCAAAGCGTTTCGCCGTTTGCGGAAGGAAGTGTGATGTAGAACAAGTAGCAGAAGCATACATGCTCAAGAGGGATCACCCGAAATTCAAAGGCAACTGAATTTCGGCAACCGGGGCATCGAAGTCGGAATGCCGCGAAACTCACCGAGTCAAAGCGTTTCGCCGTTTGCGGAAGGAAGTGTGATGTAGAACAAGTAGCAGAAGCATACATGCTCAAGAGGGATCACCCGAAATTCAAAGGCAACTGAATTTCGGCAACCGGGGCATCGAAGTCGGAATGCCGCGAAACTCACCGAGTCAAAGCGTTTCGCCGTTTGCGGAAGGAAGTGTGATGTAGAACAAGTAGCAGAAGCATACATGCTCAAGAGGGATCACCCGAAATTCAAAGGCAACTGAATTTCGGCAACCGGGGCATCGAAGTCGGAATGCCGCGAAACTCACCGAGTCAAAGCGTTTCGCCGTTTGCGGAAGGAAGTGTGATGTAGAACAAGTAGCAGAAGCATACATGCTCAAGAGGGATCACCCGAAATTCAAAGGCAACTGAATTTCGGCAACCGGGGCATCGAAGTCGGAATGCCGCGAAACTCACCGAGTCAAAGCGTTTCGCCGTTTGCGGAAGGAAGTGTGATGTAGAACAAGTAGCAGAAGCATACATGCTCAAGAGGGATCACCCGAAATTCAAAGGCAACTGAATTTCGGCAACCGGGGCATCGAAGTCGGAATGCCGCGAAACTCACCGAGTCAAAGCGTTTCGCCGTTTGCGGAAGAAGTGTGATGTAGAACAAGTAGCAGAAGCATACATGCTCAAGAGGGATCACCCGAAATTCAAAGGCAACTGAATTTCGGCAACCGGGGCATCGAAGTCGGAATGCCGCGAAACTCACCGAGTCAAAGCGTTTCGCCGTTTGCGGAAGGAAGTGTGATGTAGAACAAGTAGCAGAAGCATACATGCTCAAGAGGGATCACCCGAAATTCAAAGGCAACTGAATTTCGGCAACCGGGGCATCGAAGTCGGAATGCCGCGAAACTCACCGAGTCAAAGCGTTTCGCCGTTTGCGGAAGGAAGTGTGATGTAGAACAAGTAGCAGAAGCATACATGCTCAAGAGGGATCACCCGAAATTCAAAGGCAACTGAATTTCGGCAACCGGGGCATCGAAGTCGGAATGCCGCGAAACTCACCGAGTCAAAGCGTTTCGCCGTTTGCGGAAGGAAGTGTGATGTAGAACAAGTAGCAGAAGCATACATGCTCAAGAGGGATCACCCGAAATTCAAAGGCAACTGAATTTCGGCAACCGGGGCATCGAAGTCGGAATGCCGCGAAACTCACCGAGTCAAAGCGTTTCGCCGTTTGCGGAAGAAGTGTGATGTAGAACAAGTAGCAGAAGCATACATGCTCAAGAGGGATCACCCGAAATTCAAAGGCAACTGAATTTCGGCAACCGGGGCATCGAAGTCGGAATGCCGCGAAACTCACCGAGTCAAAGCGTTTCGCCGTTTGCGGAAGGAAGTGTGATGTAGAACAAGTAGCAGAAGCATACATGCTCAAGAGGGATCACCCGAAATTCAAAGGCAACTGAATTTCGGCAACCGGGGCATCGAAGTCGGAATGCCGCGAAACTCACCGAGTCAAAGCGTTTCGCCGTTTGCGGAAGGAAGTGTGATGTAGAACAAGTAGCAGAAGCATACATGCTCAAGAGGGATCACCCGAAATTCAAAGGCAACTGAATTTCGGCAACCGGGGCATCGAAGTCGGAATGCCGCGAAACTCACCGAGTCAAAGCGTTTCGCCGTTTGCGGAAGGAAGTGTGATGTAGAACAAGTAGCAGAAGCATACATGCTCAAGAGGGATCACCCGAAATTCAAAGGCAACTGAATTTCGGCAACCGGGGCATCGAAGTCGGAATGCCGCGAAACTCACCGAGTCAAAGCGTTTCGCCGTTTGCGGAAGGAAGTGTGATGTAGAACAAGTAGCAGAAGCATACATGCTCAAGAGGGATCACCCGAAATTCAAAGGCAACTGAATTTCGGCAACCGGGGCATCGAAGTCGGAATGCCGCGAAACTCACCGAGTCAAAGCGTTTCGCCGTTTGCGGAAGGAAGTGTGATGTAGAACAAGTAGCAGAAGCATACATGCTCAAGAGGGATCACCCGAAATTCAAAGGCAACTGAATTTCGGCAACCGGGGCATCGAAGTCGGAATGCCGCGAAACTCACCGAGTCAAAGCGTTTCGCCGTTTGCGGAAGGAAGTGTGATGTAGAACAAGTAGCAGAAGCATACATGCTCAAGAGGGATCACCCGAAATTCAAAGGCAACTGAATTTCGGCAACCGGGGCATCGAAGTCGGAATGCCGCGAAACTCACCGAGTCAAAGCGTTTCGCCGTTTGCGGAAGGAAGTGTGATGTAGAACAAGTAGCAGAAGCATACATGCTCAAGAGGGATCACCCGAAATTCAAAGGCAACTGAATTTCGGCAACCGGGGCATCGAAGTCGGAATGCCGCGAAACTCACCGAGTCAAAGCGTTTCGCCGTTTGCGGAAGGAAGTGTGATGTAGAACAAGTAGCAGAAGCATACATGCTCAAGAGGGATCACCCGAAATTCAAAGGCAACTGAATTTCGGCAACCGGGGCATCGAAGTCGGAATGCCGCGAAACTCACCGAGTCAAAGCGTTTCGCCGTTTGCGGAAGGAAGTGTGATGTAGAACAAGTAGCAGAAGCATACATGCTCAAGAGGGATCACCCGAAATTCAAAGGCAACTGAATTTCGGCAACCGGGGCATCGAAGTCGGAATGCCGCGAAACTCACCGAGTCAAAGCGTTTCGCCGTTTGCGGAAGGAAGTGTGATGTAGAACAAGTAGCAGAAGCATACATGCTCAAGAGGGATCACCCGAAATTCAAAGGCAACTGAATTTCGGCAACCGGGGCATCGAAGTCGGAATGCCGCGAAACTCACCGAGTCAAAGCGTTTCGCCGTTTGCGGAAGGAAGTGTGATGTAGAACAAGTAGCAGAAGCATACATGCTCAAGAGGGATCACCCGAAATTCAAAGGCAACTGAATTTCGGCAACCGGGGCATCGAAGTCGGAATGCCGCGAAACTCACCGAGTCAAAGCGTTTCGCCGTTTGCGGAAGGAAGTGTGATGTAGAACAAGTAGCAGAAGCATACATGCTCAAGAGGGATCACCCGAAATTCAAAGGCAACTGAATTTCGGCAACCGGGGCATCGAAGTCGGAATGCCGCGAAACTCACCGAGTCAAAGCGTTTCGCCGTTTGCGGAAGGAAGTGTGATGTAGAACAAGTAGCAGAAGCATACATGCTCAAGAGGGATCACCCGAAATTCAAAGGCAACTGAATTTCGGCAACCGGGGCATCGAAGTCGGAATGCCGCGAAACTCACCGAGTCAAAGCGTTTCGCCGTTTGCGGAAGGAAGTGTGATGTAGAACAAGTAGCAGAAGCATACATGCTCAAGAGGGATCACCCGAAATTCAAAGGCAACTGAATTTCGGCAACCGGGGCATCGAAGTCGGAATGCCGCGAAACTCACCGAGTCAAAGCGTTTCGCCGTTTGCGGAAGGAAGTGTGATGTAGAACAAGTAGCAGAAGCATACATGCTCAAGAGGGATCACCCGAAATTCAAAGGCAACTGAATTTCGGCAACCGGGGCATCGAAGTCGGAATGCCGCGAAACTCACCGAGTCAAAGCGTTTCGCCGTTTGCGGAAGGAAGTGTGATGTAGAACAAGTAGCAGAAGCATACATGCTCAAGAGGGATCACCCGAAATTCAAAGGCAACTGAATTTCGGCAACCGGGGCATCGAAGTCGGAATGCCGCGAAACTCACCGAGTCAAAGCGTTTCGCCGTTTGCGGAAGGAAGTGTGATGTAGAACAAGTAGCAGAAGCATACATGCTCAAGAGGGATCACCCGAAATTCAAAGGCAACTGAATTTCGGCAACCGGGGCATCGAAGTCGGAATGCCGCGAAACTCACCGAGTCAAAGCGTTTCGCCGTTTGCGGAAGGAAGTGTGATGTAGAACAAGTAGCAGAAGCATACATGCTCAAGAGGGATCACCCGAAATTCAAAGGCAACTGAATTTCGGCAACCGGGGCATCGAAGTCGGAATGCCGCGAAACTCACCGAGTCAAAGCGTTTCGCCGTTTGCGGAAGGAAGTGTGATGTAGAACAAGTAGCAGAAGCATACATGCTCAAGAGGGATCACCCGAAATTCAAAGGCAACTGAATTTCGGCAACCGGGGCATCGAAGTCGGAATGCCGCGAAACTCACCGAGTCAAAGCGTTTCGCCGTTTGCGGAAGGAAGTGTGATGTAGAACAAGTAGCAGAAGCATACATGCTCAAGAGGGATCACCCGAAATTCAAAGGCAACTGAATTTCGGCAACCGGGGCATCGAAGTCGGAATGCCGCGAAACTCACCGAGTCAAAGCGTTTCGCCGTTTGCGGAAGGAAGTGTGATGTAGAACAAGTAGCAGAAGCATACATGCTCAAGAGGGATCACCCGAAATTCAAAGGCAACTGAATTTCGGCAACCGGGGCATCGAAGTCGGAATGCCGCGAAACTCACCGAGTCAAAGCGTTTCGCCGTTTGCGGAAGGAAGTGTGATGTAGAACAAGTAGCAGAAGCATACATGCTCAAGAGGGATCACCCGAAATTCAAAGGCAACTGAATTTCGGCAACCGGGGCATCGAAGTCGGAATGCCGCGAAACTCACCGAGTCAAAGCGTTTCGCCGTTTGCGGAAGGAAGTGTGATGTAGAACAAGTAGCAGAAGCATACATGCTCAAGAGGGATCACCCGAAATTCAAAGGCAACTGAATTTCGGCAACCGGGGCATCGAAGTCGGAATGCCGCGAAACTCACCGAGTCAAAGCGTTTCGCCGTTTGCGGAAGGAAGTGTGATGTAGAACAAGTAGCAGAAGCATACATGCTCAAGAGGGATCACCCGAAATTCAAAGGCAACTGAATTTCGGCAACCGGGGCATCGAAGTCGGAATGCCGCGAAACTCACCGAGTCAAAGCGTTTCGCCGTTTGCGGAAGAAGTGTGATGTAGAACAAGTAGCAGAAGCATACATGCTCAAGAGGGATCACCCGAAATTCAAAGGCAACTGAATTTCGGCAACCGGGGCATCGAAGTCGGAATGCCGCGAAACTCACCGAGTCAAAGCGTTTCGCCGTTTGCGGAAGGAAGTGTGATGTAGAACAAGTAGCAGAAGCATACATGCTCAAGAGGGATCACCCGAAATTCAAAGGCAACTGAATTTCGGCAACCGGGGCATCGAAGTCGGAATGCCGCGAAACTCACCGAGTCAAAGCGTTTCGCCGTTTGCGGAAGGAAGTGTGATGTAGAACAAGTAGCAGAAGCATACATGCTCAAGAGGGATCACCCGAAATTCAAAGGCAACTGAATTTCGGCAACCGGGGCATCGAAGTCGGAATGCCGCGAAACTCACCGAGTCAAAGCGTTTCGCCGTTTGCGGAAGGAAGTGTGATGTAGAACAAGTAGCAGAAGCATACATGCTCAAGAGGGATCACCCGAAATTCAAAGGCAACTGAATTTCGGCAACCGGGGCATCGAAGTCGGAATGCCGCGAAACTCACCGAGTCAAAGCGTTTCGCCGTTTGCGGAAGGAAGTGTGATGTAGAACAAGTAGCAGAAGCATACATGCTCAAGAGGGATCACCCGAAATTCAAAGGCAACTGAATTTCGGCAACCGGGGCATCGAAGTCGGAATGCCGCGAAACTCACCGAGTCAAAGCGTTTCGCCGTTTGCGGAAGGAAGTGTGATGTAGAACAAGTAGCAGAAGCATACATGCTCAAGAGGGATCACCCGAAATTCAAAGGCAACTGAATTTCGGCAACCGGGGCATCGAAGTCGGAATGCCGCGAAACTCACCGAGTCAAAGCGTTTCGCCGTTTGCGGAAGGAAGTGTGATGTAGAACAAGTAGCAGAAGCATACATGCTCAAGAGGGATCACCCGAAATTCAAAGGCAACTGAATTTCGGCAACCGGGGCATCGAAGTCGGAATGCCGCGAAACTCACCGAGTCAAAGCGTTTCGCCGTTTGCGGAAGGAAGTGTGATGTAGAACAAGTAGCAGAAGCATACATGCTCAAGAGGGATCACCCGAAATTCAAAGGCAACTGAATTTCGGCAACCGGGGCATCGAAGTCGGAATGCCGCGAAACTCACCGAGTCAAAGCGTTTCGCCGTTTGCGGAAGAAGTGTGATGTAGAACAAGTAGCAGAAGCATACATGCTCAAGAGGGATCACCCGAAATTCAAAGGCAACTGAATTTCGGCAACCGGGGCATCGAAGTCGGAATGCCGCGAAACTCACCGAGTCAAAGCGTTTCGCCGTTTGCGGAAGGAAGTGTGATGTAGAACAAGTAGCAGAAGCATACATGCTCAAGAGGGATCACCCGAAATTCAAAGGCAACTGAATTTCGGCAACCGGGGCATCGAAGTCGGAATGCCGCGAAACTCACCGAGTCAAAGCGTTTCGCCGTTTGCGGAAGGAAGTGTGATGTAGAACAAGTAGCAGAAGCATACATGCTCAAGAGGGATCACCCGAAATTCAAAGGCAACTGAATTTCGGCAACCGGGGCATCGAAGTCGGAATGCCGCGAAACTCACCGAGTCAAAGCGTTTCGCCGTTTGCGGAAGGAAGTGTGATGTAGAACAAGTAGCAGAAGCATACATGCTCAAGAGGGATCACCCGAAATTCAAAGGCAACTGAATTTCGGCAACCGGGCATCGAAGTCGGAATGCCGCGAAACTCACCGAGTCAAAGCGTTTCGCCGTTTGCGGAAGGAAGTGTGATGTAGAACAAGTAGCAGAAGCATACATGCTCAAGAGGGATCACCCGAAATTCAAAGGCAACTGAATTTCGGCAACCGGGGCATCGAAGTCGGAATGCCGCGAAACTCACCGAGTCAAAGCGTTTCGCCGTTTGCGGAAGAAGTGTGATGTAGAACAAGTAGCAGAAGCATACATGCTCAAGAGGGATCACCCGAAATTCAAAGGCAACTGAATTTCGGCAACCGGGGCATCGAAGTCGGAATGCCGCGAAACTCACCGAGTCAAAGCGTTTCGCCGTTTGCGGAAGAAGTGTGATGTAGAACAAGTAGCAGAAGCATACATGCTCAAGAGGGATCACCCGAAATTCAAAGGCAACTGAATTTCGGCAACCGGGGCATCGAAGTCGGAATGCCGCGAAACTCACCGAGTCAAAGCGTTTCGCCGTTTGCGGAAGAAGTGTGATGTAGAACAAGTAGCAGAAGCATACATGCTCAAGAGGGATCACCCGAAATTCAAAGGCAACTGAATTTCGGCAACCGGGGCATCGAAGTCGGAATGCCGCGAAACTCACCGAGTCAAAGCGTTTCGCCGTTTGCGGAAGGAAGTGTGATGTAGAACAAGTAGCAGAAGCATACATGCTCAAGAGGGATCACCCGAAATTCAAAGGCAACTGAATTTCGGCAACCGGGGCATCGAAGTCGGAATGCCGCGAAACTCACCGAGTCAAAGCGTTTCGCCGTTTGCGGAAGAAGTGTGATGTAGAACAAGTAGCAGAAGCATACATGCTCAAGAGGGATCACCCGAAATTCAAAGGCAACTGAATTTCGGCAACCGGGGCATCGAAGTCGGAATGCCGCGAAACTCACCGAGTCAAAGCGTTTCGCCGTTTGCGGAAGAAGTGTGATGTAGAACAAGTAGCAGAAGCATACATGCTCAAGAGGGATCACCCGAAATTCAAAGGCAACTGAATTTCGGCAACCGGGGCATCGAAGTCGGAATGCCGCGAAACTCACCGAGTCAAAGCGTTTCGCCGTTTGCGGAAGGAAGTGTGATGTAGAACAAGTAGCAGAAGCATACATGCTCAAGAGGGATCACCCGAAATTCAAAGGCAACTGAATTTCGGCAACCGGGGCATCGAAGTCGGAATGCCGCGAAACTCACCGAGTCAAAGCGTTTCGCCGTTTGCGGAAGGAAGTGTGATGTAGAACAAGTAGCAGAAGCATACATGCTCAAGAGGGATCACCCGAAATTCAAAGGCAACTGAATTTCGGCAACCGGGGCATCGAAGTCGGAATGCCGCGAAACTCACCGAGTCAAAGCGTTTCGCCGTTTGCGGAAGGAAGTGTGATGTAGAACAAGTAGCAGAAGCATACATGCTCAAGAGGGATCACCCGAAATTCAAAGGCAACTGAATTTCGGCAACCGGGGCATCGAAGTCGGAATGCCGCGAAACTCACCGAGTCAAAGCGTTTCGCCGTTTGCGGAAGAAGTGTGATGTAGAACAAGTAGCAGAAGCATACATGCTCAAGAGGGATCACCCGAAATTCAAAGGCAACTGAATTTCGGCAACCGGGGCATCGAAGTCGGAATGCCGCGAAACTCACCGAGTCAAAGCGTTTCGCCGTTTGCGGAAGGAAGTGTGATGTAGAACAAGTAGCAGAAGCATACATGCTCAAGAGGGATCACCCGAAATTCAAAGGCAACTGAATTTCGGCAACCGGGGCATCGAAGTCGGAATGCCGCGAAACTCACCGAGTCAAAGCGTTTCGCCGTTTGCGGAAGGAAGTGTGATGTAGAACAAGTAGCAGAAGCATACATGCTCAAGAGGGATCACCCGAAATTCAAAGGCAACTGAATTTCGGCAACCGGGGCATCGAAGTCGGAATGCCGCGAAACTCACCGAGTCAAAGCGTTTCGCCGTTTGCGGAAGGAAGTGTGATGTAGAACAAGTAGCAGAAGCATACATGCTCAAGAGGGATCACCCGAAATTCAAAGGCAACTGAATTTCGGCAACCGGGGCATCGAAGTCGGAATGCCGCGAAACTCACCGAGTCAAAGCGTTTCGCCGTTTGCGGAAGAAGTGTGATGTAGAACAAGTAGCAGAAGCATACATGCTCAAGAGGGATCACCCGAAATTCAAAGGCAACTGAATTTCGGCAACCGGGGCATCGAAGTCGGAATGCCGCGAAACTCACCGAGTCAAAGCGTTTCGCCGTTTGCGGAAGAAGTGTGATGTAGAACAAGTAGCAGAAGCATACATGCTCAAGAGGGATCACCCGAAATTCAAAGGCAACTGAATTTCGGCAACCGGGGCATCGAAGTCGGAATGCCGCGAAACTCACCGAGTCAAAGCGTTTCGCCGTTTGCGGAAGGAAGTGTGATGTAGAACAAGTAGCAGAAGCATACATGCTCAAGAGGGATCACCCGAAATTCAAAGGCAACTGAATTTCGGCAACCGGGGCATCGAAGTCGGAATGCCGCGAAACTCACCGAGTCAAAGCGTTTCGCCGTTTGCGGAAGAAGTGTGATGTAGAACAAGTAGCAGAAGCATACATGCTCAAGAGGGATCACCCGAAATTCAAAGGCAACTGAATTTCGGCAACCGGGGCATCGAAGTCGGAATGCCGCGAAACTCACCGAGTCAAAGCGTTTCGCCGTTTGCGGAAGGAAGTGTGATGTAGAACAAGTAGCAGAAGCATACATGCTCAAGAGGGATCACCCGAAATTCAAAGGCAACTGAATTTCGGCAACCGGGGCATCGAAGTCGGAATGCCGCGAAACTCACCGAGTCAAAGCGTTTCGCCGTTTGCGGAAGGAAGTGTGATGTAGAACAAGTAGCAGAAGCATACATGCTCAAGAGGGATCACCCGAAATTCAAAGGCAACTGAATTTCGGCAACCGGGGCATCGAAGTCGGAATGCCGCGAAACTCACCGAGTCAAAGCGTTTCGCCGTTTGCGGAAGGAAGTGTGATGTAGAACAAGTAGCAGAAGCATACATGCTCAAGAGGGATCACCCGAAATTCAAAGGCAACTGAATTTCGGCAACCGGGGCATCGAAGTCGGAATGCCGCGAAACTCACCGAGTCAAAGCGTTTCGCCGTTTGCGGAAGGAAGTGTGATGTAGAACAAGTAGCAGAAGCATACATGCTCAAGAGGGATCACCCGAAATTCAAAGGCAACTGAATTTCGGCAACCGGGGCATCGAAGTCGGAATGCCGCGAAACTCACCGAGTCAAAGCGTTTCGCCGTTTGCGGAAGGAAGTGTGATGTAGAACAAGTAGCAGAAGCATACATGCTCAAGAGGGATCACCCGAAATTCAAAGGCAACTGAATTTCGGCAACCGGGGCATCGAAGTCGGAATGCCGCGAAACTCACCGAGTCAAAGCGTTTCGCCGTTTGCGGAAGAAAGTGTGATGTAGAACAAGTAGCAGAAGCATACATGCTCAAGAGGGATCACCCGAAATTCAAAGGCAACTGAATTTCGGCAACCGGGGCATCGAAGTCGGAATGCCGCGAAACTCACCGAGTCAAAGCGTTTCGCCGTTTGCGGAAGGAAGTGTGATGTAGAACAAGTAGCAGAAGCATACATGCTCAAGAGGGATCACCCGAAATTCAAAGGCAACTGAATTTCGGCAACCGGGGCATCGAAGTCGGAATGCCGCGAAACTCACCGAGTCAAAGCGTTTCGCCGTTTGCGGAAGAAGTGTGATGTAGAACAAGTAGCAGAAGCATACATGCTCAAGAGGGATCACCCGAAATTCAAAGGCAACTGAATTTCGGCAACCGGGGCATCGAAGTCGGAATGCCGCGAAACTCACCGAGTCAAAGCGTTTCGCCGTTTGCGGAAGGAAGTGTGATGTAGAACAAGTAGCAGAAGCATACATGCTCAAGAGGGATCACCCGAAATTCAAAGGCAACTGAATTTCGGCAACCGGGGCATCGAAGTCGGAATGCCGCGAAACTCACCGAGTCAAAGCGTTTCGCCGTTTGCGGAAGAAAGTGTGATGTAGAACAAGTAGCAGAAGCATACATGCTCAAGAGGGATCACCCGAAATTCAAAGGCAACTGAATTTCGGCAACCGGGGCATCGAAGTCGGAATGCCGCGAAACTCACCGAGTCAAAGCGTTTCGCCGTTTGCGGAAGAAGTGTGATGTAGAACAAGTAGCAGAAGCATACATGCTCAAGAGGGATCACCCGAAATTCAAAGGCAACTGAATTTCGGCAACCGGGGCATCGAAGTCGGAATGCCGCGAAACTCACCGAGTCAAAGCGTTTCGCCGTTTGCGGAAGGAAGTGTGATGTAGAACAAGTAGCAGAAGCATACATGCTCAAGAGGGATCACCCGAAATTCAAAGGCAACTGAATTTCGGCAACCGGGGCATCGAAGTCGGAATGCCGCGAAACTCACCGAGTCAAAGCGTTTCGCCGTTTGCGGAAGGAAGTGTGATGTAGAACAAGTAGCAGAAGCATACATGCTCAAGAGGGATCACCCGAAATTCAAAGGCAACTGAATTTCGGCAACCGGGGCATCGAAGTCGGAATGCCGCGAAACTCACCGAGTCAAAGCGTTTCGCCGTTTGCGGAAGGAAGTGTGATGTAGAACAAGTAGCAGAAGCATACATGCTCAAGAGGGATCACCCGAAATTCAAAGGCAACTGAATTTCGGCAACCGGGGCATCGAAGTCGGAATGCCGCGAAACTCACCGAGTCAAAGCGTTTCGCCGTTTGCGGAAGAAGTGTGATGTAGAACAAGTAGCAGAAGCATACATGCTCAAGAGGGATCACCCGAAATTCAAAGGCAACTGAATTTCGGCAACCGGGGCATCGAAGTCGGAATGCCGCGAAACTCACCGAGTCAAAGCGTTTCGCCGTTTGCGGAAGGAAGTGTGATGTAGAACAAGTAGCAGAAGCATACATGCTCAAGAGGGATCACCCGAAATTCAAAGGCAACTGAATTTCGGCAACCGGGGCATCGAAGTCGGAATGCCGCGAAACTCACCGAGTCAAAGCGTTTCGCCGTTTGCGGAAGGAAGTGTGATGTAGAACAAGTAGCAGAAGCATACATGCTCAAGAGGGATCACCCGAAATTCAAAGGCAACTGAATTTCGGCAACCGGGGCATCGAAGTCGGAATGCCGCGAAACTCACCGAGTCAAAGCGTTTCGCCGTTTGCGGAAGAAAGTGTGATGTAGAACAAGTAGCAGAAGCATACATGCTCAAGAGGGATCACCCGAAATTCAAAGGCAACTGAATTTCGGCAACCGGGGCATCGAAGTCGGAATGCCGCGAAACTCACCGAGTCAAAGCGTTTCGCCGTTTGCGGAAGGAAGTGTGATGTAGAACAAGTAGCAGAAGCATACATGCTCAAGAGGGATCACCCGAAATTCAAAGGCAACTGAATTTCGGCAACCGGGGCATCGAAGTCGGAATGCCGCGAAACTCACCGAGTCAAAGCGTTTCGCCGTTTGCGGAAGAAGTGTGATGTAGAACAAGTAGCAGAAGCATACATGCTCAAGAGGGATCACCCGAAATTCAAAGGCAACTGAATTTCGGCAACCGGGGCATCGAAGTCGGAATGCCGCGAAACTCACCGAGTCAAAGCGTTTCGCCGTTTGCGGAAGGAAGTGTGATGTAGAACAAGTAGCAGAAGCATACATGCTCAAGAGGGATCACCCGAAATTCAAAGGCAACTGAATTTCGGCAACCGGGGCATCGAAGTCGGAATGCCGCGAAACTCACCGAGTCAAAGCGTTTCGCCGTTTGCGGAAGGAAGTGTGATGTAGAACAAGTAGCAGAAGCATACATGCTCAAGAGGGATCACCCGAAATTCAAAGGCAACTGAATTTCGGCAACCGGGGCATCGAAGTCGGAATGCCGCGAAACTCACCGAGTCAAAGCGTTTCGCCGTTTGCGGAAGGAAGTGTGATGTAGAACAAGTAGCAGAAGCATACATGCTCAAGAGGGATCACCCGAAATTCAAAGGCAACTGAATTTCGGCAACCGGGGCATCGAAGTCGGAATGCCGCGAAACTCACCGAGTCAAAGCGTTTCGCCGTTTGCGGAAGGAAGTGTGATGTAGAACAAGTAGCAGAAGCATACATGCTCAAGAGGGATCACCCGAAATTCAAAGGCAACTGAATTTCGGCAACCGGGGCATCGAAGTCGGAATGCCGCGAAACTCACCGAGTCAAAGCGTTTCGCCGTTTGCGGAAGGAAGTGTGATGTAGAACAAGTAGCAGAAGCATACATGCTCAAGAGGGATCACCCGAAATTCAAAGGCAACTGAATTTCGGCAACCGGGGCATCGAAGTCGGAATGCCGCGAAACTCACCGAGTCAAAGCGTTTCGCCGTTTGCGGAAGGAAGTGTGATGTAGAACAAGTAGCAGAAGCATACATGCTCAAGAGGGATCACCCGAAATTCAAAGGCAACTGAATTTCGGCAACCGGGGCATCGAAGTCGGAATGCCGCGAAACTCACCGAGTCAAAGCGTTTCGCCGTTTGCGGAAGGAAGTGTGATGTAGAACAAGTAGCAGAAGCATACATGCTCAAGAGGGATCACCCGAAATTCAAAGGCAACTGAATTTCGGCAACCGGGGCATCGAAGTCGGAATGCCGCGAAACTCACCGAGTCAAAGCGTTTCGCCGTTTGCGGAAGGAAGTGTGATGTAGAACAAGTAGCAGAAGCATACATGCTCAAGAGGGATCACCCGAAATTCAAAGGCAACTGAATTTCGGCAACCGGGGCATCGAAGTCGGAATGCCGCGAAACTCACCGAGTCAAAGCGTTTCGCCGTTTGCGGAAGAAGTGTGATGTAGAACAAGTAGCAGAAGCATACATGCTCAAGAGGGATCACCCGAAATTCAAAGGCAACTGAATTTCGGCAACCGGGGCATCGAAGTCGGAATGCCGCGAAACTCACCGAGTCAAAGCGTTTCGCCGTTTGCGGAAGAAAGTGATGTAGAACAAGTAGCAGAAGCATACATGCTCAAGAGGGATCACCCGAAATTCAAAGGCAACTGAATTTCGGCAACCGGGCATCGAAGTCGGAATGCCGCGAAACTCACCGAGTCAAAGCGTTTCGCCGTTTGCGGAAGGAAGTGTGATGTAGAACAAGTAGCAGAAGCATACATGCTCAAGAGGGATCACCCGAAATTCAAAGGCAACTGAATTTCGGCAACCGGGGCATCGAAGTCGGAATGCCGCGAAACTCACCGAGTCAAAGCGTTTCGCCGTTTGCGGAAGGAAGTGTGATGTAGAACAAGTAGCAGAAGCATACATGCTCAAGAGGGATCACCCGAAATTCAAAGGCAACTGAATTTCGGCAACCGGGGCATCGAAGTCGGAATGCCGCGAAACTCACCGAGTCAAAGCGTTTCGCCGTTTGCGGAAGGAAGTGTGATGTAGAACAAGTAGCAGAAGCATACATGCTCAAGAGGGATCACCCGAAATTCAAAGGCAACTGAATTTCGGCAACCGGGGCATCGAAGTCGGAATGCCGCGAAACTCACCGAGTCAAAGCGTTTCGCCGTTTGCGGAAGGAAGTGTGATGTAGAACAAGTAGCAGAAGCATACATGCTCAAGAGGGATCACCCGAAATTCAAAGGCAACTGAATTTCGGCAACCGGGCATCGAAGTCGGAATGCCGCGAAACTCACCGAGTCAAAGCGTTTCGCCGTTTGCGGAAGGAAGTGTGATGTAGAACAAGTAGCAGAAGCATACATGCTCAAGAGGGATCACCCGAAATTCAAAGGCAACTGAATTTCGGCAACCGGGGCATCGAAGTCGGAATGCCGCGAAACTCACCGAGTCAAAGCGTTTCGCCGTTTGCGGAAGAAGTGTGATGTAGAACAAGTAGCAGAAGCATACATGCTCAAGAGGGATCACCCGAAATTCAAAGGCAACTGAATTTCGGCAACCGGGCATCGAAGTCGGAATGCCGCGAAACTCACCGAGTCAAAGCGTTTCGCCGTTTGCGGAAGAAGTGTGATGTAGAACAAGTAGCAGAAGCATACATGCTCAAGAGGGATCACCCGAAATTCAAAGGCAACTGAATTTCGGCAACCGGGGCATCGAAGTCGGAATGCCGCGAAACTCACCGAGTCAAAGCGTTTCGCCGTTTGCGGAAGGAAGTGTGATGTAGAACAAGTAGCAGAAGCATACATGCTCAAGAGGGATCACCCGAAATTCAAAGGCAACTGAATTTCGGCAACCGGGGCATCGAAGTCGGAATGCCGCGAAACTCACCGAGTCAAAGCGTTTCGCCGTTTGCGGAAGAAGTGTGATGTAGAACAAGTAGCAGAAGCATACATGCTCAAGAGGGATCACCCGAAATTCAAAGGCAACTGAATTTCGGCAACCGGGGCATCGAAGTCGGAATGCCGCGAAACTCACCGAGTCAAAGCGTTTCGCCGTTTGCGGAAGAAGTGTGATGTAGAACAAGTAGCAGAAGCATACATGCTCAAGAGGGATCACCCGAAATTCAAAGGCAACTGAATTTCGGCAACCGGGGCATCGAAGTCGGAATGCCGCGAAACTCACCGAGTCAAAGCGTTTCGCCGTTTGCGGAAGAAGTGTGATGTAGAACAAGTAGCAGAAGCATACATGCTCAAGAGGGATCACCCGAAATTCAAAGGCAACTGAATTTCGGCAACCGGGCATCGAAGTCGGAATGCCGCGAAACTCACCGAGTCAAAGCGTTTCGCCGTTTGCGGAAGGAAGTGTGATGTAGAACAAGTAGCAGAAGCATACATGCTCAAGAGGGATCACCCGAAATTCAAAGGCAACTGAATTTCGGCAACCGGGCATCGAAGTCGGAATGCCGCGAAACTCACCGAGTCAAAGCGTTTCGCCGTTTGCGGAAGAAGTGTGATGTAGAACAAGTAGCAGAAGCATACATGCTCAAGAGGGATCACCCGAAATTCAAAGGCAACTGAATTTCGGCAACCGGGCATCGAAGTCGGAATGCCGCGAAACTCACCGAGTCAAAGCGTTTCGCCGTTTGCGGAAGGAAGTGTGATGTAGAACAAGTAGCAGAAGCATACATGCTCAAGAGGGATCACCCGAAATTCAAAGGCAACTGAATTTCGGCAACCGGGGCATCGAAGTCGGAATGCCGCGAAACTCACCGAGTCAAAGCGTTTCGCCGTTTGCGGAAGAAGTGTGATGTAGAACAAGTAGCAGAAGCATACATGCTCAAGAGGGATCACCCGAAATTCAAAGGCAACTGAATTTCGGCAACCGGGGCATCGAAGTCGGAATGCCGCGAAACTCACCGAGTCAAAGCGTTTCGCCGTTTGCGGAAGGAAGTGTGATGTAGAACAAGTAGCAGAAGCATACATGCTCAAGAGGGATCACCCGAAATTCAAAGGCAACTGAATTTCGGCAACCGGGGCATCGAAGTCGGAATGCCGCGAAACTCACCGAGTCAAAGCGTTTCGCCGTTTGCGGAAGAAGTGTGATGTAGAACAAGTAGCAGAAGCATACATGCTCAAGAGGGATCACCCGAAATTCAAAGGCAACTGAATTTCGGCAACCGGGGCATCGAAGTCGGAATGCCGCGAAACTCACCGAGTCAAAGCGTTTCGCCGTTTGCGGAAGGAAGTGTGATGTAGAACAAGTAGCAGAAGCATACATGCTCAAGAGGGATCACCCGAAATTCAAAGGCAACTGAATTTCGGCAACCGGGGCATCGAAGTCGGAATGCCGCGAAACTCACCGAGTCAAAGCGTTTCGCCGTTTGCGGAAGGAAGTGTGATGTAGAACAAGTAGCAGAAGCATACATGCTCAAGAGGGATCACCCGAAATTCAAAGGCAACTGAATTTCGGCAACCGGGCATCGAAGTCGGAATGCCGCGAAACTCACCGAGTCAAAGCGTTTCGCCGTTTGCGGAAGAAGTGTGATGTAGAACAAGTAGCAGAAGCATACATGCTCAAGAGGGATCACCCGAAATTCAAAGGCAACTGAATTTCGGCAACCGGGGCATCGAAGTCGGAATGCCGCGAAACTCACCGAGTCAAAGCGTTTCGCCGTTTGCGGAAGAAGTGTGATGTAGAACAAGTAGCAGAAGCATACATGCTCAAGAGGGATCACCCGAAATTCAAAGGCAACTGAATTTCGGCAACCGGGGCATCGAAGTCGGAATGCCGCGAAACTCACCGAGTCAAAGCGTTTCGCCGTTTGCGGAAGGAAGTGTGATGTAGAACAAGTAGCAGAAGCATACATGCTCAAGAGGGATCACCCGAAATTCAAAGGCAACTGAATTTCGGCAACCGGGGCATCGAAGTCGGAATGCCGCGAAACTCACCGAGTCAAAGCGTTTCGCCGTTTGCGGAAGAAGTGTGATGTAGAACAAGTAGCAGAAGCATACATGCTCAAGAGGGATCACCCGAAATTCAAAGGCAACTGAATTTCGGCAACCGGGCATCGAAGTCGGAATGCCGCGAAACTCACCGAGTCAAAGCGTTTCGCCGTTTGCGGAAGGAAGTGTGATGTAGAACAAGTAGCAGAAGCATACATGCTCAAGAGGGATCACCCGAAATTCAAAGGCAACTGAATTTCGGCAACCGGGGCATCGAAGTCGGAATGCCGCGAAACTCACCGAGTCAAAGCGTTTCGCCGTTTGCGGAAGAAGTGTGATGTAGAACAAGTAGCAGAAGCATACATGCTCAAGAGGGATCACCCGAAATTCAAAGGCAACTGAATTTCGGCAACCGGGGCATCGAAGTCGGAATGCCGCGAAACTCACCGAGTCAAAGCGTTTCGCCGTTTGCGGAAGGAAGTGTGATGTAGAACAAGTAGCAGAAGCATACATGCTCAAGAGGGATCACCCGAAATTCAAAGGCAACTGAATTTCGGCAACCGGGGCATCGAAGTCGGAATGCCGCGAAACTCACCGAGTCAAAGCGTTTCGCCGTTTGCGGAAGAAGTGTGATGTAGAACAAGTAGCAGAAGCATACATGCTCAAGAGGGATCACCCGAAATTCAAAGGCAACTGAATTTCGGCAACCGGGGCATCGAAGTCGGAATGCCGCGAAACTCACCGAGTCAAAGCGTTTCGCCGTTTGCGGAAGGAAGTGTGATGTAGAACAAGTAGCAGAAGCATACATGCTCAAGAGGGATCACCCGAAATTCAAAGGCAACTGAATTTCGGCAACCGGGGCATCGAAGTCGGAATGCCGCGAAACTCACCGAGTCAAAGCGTTTCGCCGTTTGCGGAAGAAGTGTGATGTAGAACAAGTAGCAGAAGCATACATGCTCAAGAGGGATCACCCGAAATTCAAAGGCAACTGAATTTCGGCAACCGGGGCATCGAAGTCGGAATGCCGCGAAACTCACCGAGTCAAAGCGTTTCGCCGTTTGCGGAAGGAAGTGTGATGTAGAACAAGTAGCAGAAGCATACATGCTCAAGAGGGATCACCCGAAATTCAAAGGCAACTGAATTTCGGCAACCGGGGCATCGAAGTCGGAATGCCGCGAAACTCACCGAGTCAAAGCGTTTCGCCGTTTGCGGAAGGAAGTGTGATGTAGAACAAGTAGCAGAAGCATACATGCTCAAGAGGGATCACCCGAAATTCAAAGGCAACTGAATTTCGGCAACCGGGCATCGAAGTCGGAATGCCGCGAAACTCACCGAGTCAAAGCGTTTCGCCGTTTGCGGAAGGAAGTGTGATGTAGAACAAGTAGCAGAAGCATACATGCTCAAGAGGGATCACCCGAAATTCAAAGGCAACTGAATTTCGGCAACCGGGCATCGAAGTCGGAATGCCGCGAAACTCACCGAGTCAAAGCGTTTCGCCGTTTGCGGAAGGAAGTGTGATGTAGAACAAGTAGCAGAAGCATACATGCTCAAGAGGGATCACCCGAAATTCAAAGGCAACTGAATTTCGGCAACCGGGGCATCGAAGTCGGAATGCCGCGAAACTCACCGAGTCAAAGCGTTTCGCCGTTTGCGGAAGGAAGTGTGATGTAGAACAAGTAGCAGAAGCATACATGCTCAAGAGGGATCACCCGAAATTCAAAGGCAACTGAATTTCGGCAACCGGGGCATCGAAGTCGGAATGCCGCGAAACTCACCGAGTCAAAGCGTTTCGCCGTTTGCGGAAGAAGTGTGATGTAGAACAAGTAGCAGAAGCATACATGCTCAAGAGGGATCACCCGAAATTCAAAGGCAACTGAATTTCGGCAACCGGGGCATCGAAGTCGGAATGCCGCGAAACTCACCGAGTCAAAGCGTTTCGCCGTTTGCGGAAGGAAGTGTGATGTAGAACAAGTAGCAGAAGCATACATGCTCAAGAGGGATCACCCGAAATTCAAAGGCAACTGAATTTCGGCAACCGGGGCATCGAAGTCGGAATGCCGCGAAACTCACCGAGTCAAAGCGTTTCGCCGTTTGCGGAAGGAAGTGTGATGTAGAACAAGTAGCAGAAGCATACATGCTCAAGAGGGATCACCCGAAATTCAAAGGCAACTGAATTTCGGCAACCGGGGCATCGAAGTCGGAATGCCGCGAAACTCACCGAGTCAAAGCGTTTCGCCGTTTGCGGAAGAAGTGTGATGTAGAACAAGTAGCAGAAGCATACATGCTCAAGAGGGATCACCCGAAATTCAAAGGCAACTGAATTTCGGCAACCGGGGCATCGAAGTCGGAATGCCGCGAAACTCACCGAGTCAAAGCGTTTCGCCTTTGCGGAAGAAGTGTGATGTAGAACAAGTAGCAGAAGCATACATGCTCAAGAGGGATCACCCGAAATTCAAAGGCAACTGAATTTCGGCAACCGGGGCATCGAAGTCGGAATGCCGCGAAACTCACCGAGTCAAAGCGTTTCGCTGTTTGCGGAAGGAAGTGTGATGTAGAACAAGTAGCAGAAGCATACATGCTCAAGAGGGATCACCCGAAATTCAAAGGCAACTGAATTTCGGCAACCGGGGCATCGAAGTCGGAATGCCGCGAAACTCACCGAGTCAAAGCGTTTCGCCGTTTGCGGAAGGAAGTCTGATGTAGAACAAGTAGCAGAAGCATACATGCTCAAGAGGGATCACCCGAAATTCAAAGGCAACTGAATTTCGGCAACCGGGGCATCGAAGTCGGAATGCCGCGAAACTCACCGAGTCAAAGCGTTTCGCCGTTTGCGGAAGGAAGTGTGATGTAGAACAAGTAGCAGAAGCATACATGCTCAAGAGGGATCACCCGAAATTCAAAGGCAACTGAATTTCGGCAACCGGGCATCGAAGTCGGAATGCCGCGAAACTCACCGAGTCAAAGCGTTTCGCCGTTTGCGGAAGGAAGTGTGATGTAGAACAAGTAGCAGAAGCATACATGCTCAAGAGGGATCACCCGAAATTCAAAGGCAACTGAATTTCGGCAACCGGGGCATCGAAGTCGGAATGCCGCGAAACTCACCGAGTCAAAGCGTTTCGCCGTTTGCGGAAGAAGTGTGATGTAGAACAAGTAGCAGAAGCATACATGCTCAAGAGGGATCACCCGAAATTCAAAGGCAACTGAATTTCGGCAACCGGGGCATCGAAGTCGGAATGCCGCGAAACTCACCGAGTCAAAGCGTTTCGCCGTTTGCGGAAGGAAGTGTGATGTAGAACAAGTAGCAGAAGCATACATGCTCAAGAGGGATCACCCGAAATTCAAAGGCAACTGAATTTCGGCAACCGGGGCATCGAAGTCGGAATGCCGCGAAACTCACCGAGTCAAAGCGTTTCGCCGTTTGCGGAAGAAGTGTGATGTAGAACAAGTAGCAGAAGCATACATGCTCAAGAGGGATCACCCGAAATTCAAAGGCAACTGAATTTCGGCAACCGGGGCATCGAAGTCGGAATGCCGCGAAACTCACCGAGTCAAAGCGTTTCGCCGTTTGCGGAAGGAAGTGTGATGTAGAACAAGTAGCAGAAGCATACATGCTCAAGAGGGATCACCCGAAATTCAAAGGCAACTGAATTTCGGCAACCGGGGCATCGAAGTCGGAATGCCGCGAAACTCACCGAGTCAAAGCGTTTCGCCGTTTGCGGAAGAAGTGTGATGTAGAACAAGTAGCAGAAGCATACATGCTCAAGAGGGATCACCCGAAATTCAAAGGCAACTGAATTTCGGCAACCGGGGCATCGAAGTCGGAATGCCGCGAAACTCACCGAGTCAAAGCGTTTCGCCGTTTGCGGAAGAAGTGTGATGTAGAACAAGTAGCAGAAGCATACATGCTCAAGAGGGATCACCCGAAATTCAAAGGCAACTGAATTTCGGCAACCGGGCATCGAAGTCGGAATGCCGCGAAACTCACCGAGTCAAAGCGTTTCGCCGTTTGCGGAAGGAAGTGTGATGTAGAACAAGTAGCAGAAGCATACATGCTCAAGAGGGATCACCCGAAATTCAAAGGCAACTGAATTTCGGCAACCGGGCATCGAAGTCGGAATGCCGCGAAACTCACCGAGTCAAAGCGTTTCGCCGTTTGCGGAAGGAAGTGTGATGTAGAACAAGTAGCAGAAGCATACATGCTCAAGAGGGATCACCCGAAATTCAAAGGCAACTGAATTTCGGCAACCGGGGCATCGAAGTCGGAATGCCGCGAAACTCACCGAGTCAAAGCGTTTCGCCGTTTGCGGAAGAAGTGTGATGTAGAACAAGTAGCAGAAGCATACATGCTCAAGAGGGATCACCCGAAATTCAAAGGCAACTGAATTTCGGCAACCGGGGCATCGAAGTCGGAATGCCGCGAAACTCACCGAGTCAAAGCGTTTCGCCGTTTGCGGAAGGAAGTGTGATGTAGAACAAGTAGCAGAAGCATACATGCTCAAGAGGGATCACCCGAAATTCAAAGGCAACTGAATTTCGGCAACCGGGGCATCGAAGTCGGAATGCCGCGAAACTCACCGAGTCAAAGCGTTTCGCCGTTTGCGGAAGGAAGTGTGATGTAGAACAAGTAGCAGAAGCATACATGCTCAAGAGGGATCACCCGAAATTCAAAGGCAACTGAATTTCGGCAACCGGGGCATCGAAGTCGGAATGCCGCGAAACTCACCGAGTCAAAGCGTTTCGCCGTTTGCGGAAGGAAGTGTGATGTAGAACAAGTAGCAGAAGCATACATGCTCAAGAGGGATCACCCGAAATTCAAAGGCAACTGAATTTCGGCAACCGGGCATCGAAGTCGGAATGCCGCGAAACTCACCGAGTCAAAGCGTTTCGCCGTTTGCGGAAGGAAGTGTGATGTAGAACAAGTAGCAGAAGCATACATGCTCAAGAGGGATCACCCGAAATTCAAAGGCAACTGAATTTCGGCAACCGGGGCATCGAAGTCGGAATGCCGCGAAACTCACCGAGTCAAAGCGTTTCGCCGTTTGCGGAAGGAAGTGTGATGTAGAACAAGTAGCAGAAGCATACATGCTCAAGAGGGATCACCCGAAATTCAAAGGCAACTGAATTTCGGCAACCGGGGCATCGAAGTCGGAATGCCGCGAAACTCACCGAGTCAAAGCGTTTCGCCGTTTGCGGAAGGAAGTGTGATGTAGAACAAGTAGCAGAAGCATACATGCTCAAGAGGGATCACCCGAAATTCAAAGGCAACTGAATTTCGGCAACCGGGGCATCGAAGTCGGAATGCCGCGAAACTCACCGAGTCAAAGCGTTTCGCCGTTTGCGGAAGGAAGTGTGATGTAGAACAAGTAGCAGAAGCATACATGCTCAAGAGGGATCACCCGAAATTCAAAGGCAACTGAATTTCGGCAACCGGGGCATCGAAGTCGGAATGCCGCGAAACTCACCGAGTCAAAGCGTTTCGCCGTTTGCGGAAGAAGTGTGATGTAGAACAAGTAGCAGAAGCATACATGCTCAAGAGGGATCACCCGAAATTCAAAGGCAACTGAATTTCGGCAACCGGGGCATCGAAGTCGGAATGCCGCGAAACTCACCGAGTCAAAGCGTTTCGCCGTTTGCGGAAGGAAGTGTGATGTAGAACAAGTAGCAGAAGCATACATGCTCAAGAGGGATCACCCGAAATTCAAAGGCAACTGAATTTCGGCAACCGGGGCATCGAAGTCGGAATGCCGCGAAACTCACCGAGTCAAAGCGTTTCGCCGTTTGCGGAAGGAAGTGTGATGTAGAACAAGTAGCAGAAGCATACATGCTCAAGAGGGATCACCCGAAATTCAAAGGCAACTGAATTTCGGCAACCGGGCATCGAAGTCGGAATGCCGCGAAACTCACCGAGTCAAAGCGTTTCGCCGTTTGCGGAAGAAGTGATGTAGAACAAGTAGCAGAAGCATACATGCTCAAGAGGGATCACCCGAAATTCAAAGGCAACTGAATTTCGGCAACCGGGGCATCGAAGTCGGAATGCCGCGAAACTCACCGAGTCAAAGCGTTTCGCCGTTTGCGGAAGAAGTGTGATGTAGAACAAGTAGCAGAAGCATACATGCTCAAGAGGGATCACCCGAAATTCAAAGGCAACTGAATTTCGGCAACCGGGGCATCGAAGTCGGAATGCCGCGAAACTCACCGAGTCAAAGCGTTTCGCCGTTTGCGGAAGAAAGTGTGATGTAGAACAAGTAGCAGAAGCATACATGCTCAAGAGGGATCACCCGAAATTCAAAGGCAACTGAATTTCGGCAACCGGGGCATCGAAGTCGGAATGCCGCGAAACTCACCGAGTCAAAGCGTTTCGCTGTTTGCGGAAGGAAGTGTGATGTAGAACAAGTAGCAGAAGCATACATGCTCAAGAGGGATCACCCGAAATTCAAAGGCAACTGAATTTCGGCAACCGGGGCATCGAAGTCGGAATGCCGCGAAACTCACCGAGTCAAAGCGTTTCGCCGTTTGCGGAAGGAAGTGTGATGTAGAACAAGTAGCAGAAGCATACATGCTCAAGAGGGATCACCCGAAATTCAAAGGCAACTGAATTTCGGCAACCGGGCATCGAAGTCGGAATGCCGCGAAACTCACCGAGTCAAAGCGTTTCGCCGTTTGCGGAAGAAGTGTGATGTAGAACAAGTAGCAGAAGCATACATGCTCAAGAGGGATCACCCGAAATTCAAAGGCAACTGAATTTCGGCAACCGGGGCATCGAAGTCGGAATGCCGCGAAACTCACCGAGTCAAAGCGTTTCGCCGTTTGCGGAAGGAAGTGTGATGTAGAACAAGTAGCAGAAGCATACATGCTCAAGAGGGATCACCCGAAATTCAAAGGCAACTGAATTTCGGCAACCGGGGCATCGAAGTCGGAATGCCGCGAAACTCACCGAGTCAAAGCGTTTCGCCTTTGCGGAAGGATGTAGAACAAGTAGCAGAAGCATACATGCTCAAGAGGGATCACCCGAAATTCAAAGGCAACTGAATTTCGGCAACCGGGGCATCGAAGTCGGAATGCCGCGAAACTCACCGAGTCAAAGCGTTTCGCCGTTTGCGGAAGGAAGTGTGATGTAGAACAAGTAGCAGAAGCATACATGCTCAAGAGGGATCACCCGAAATTCAAAGGCAACTGAATTTCGGCAACCGGGGCATCGAAGTCGGAATGCCGCGAAACTCACCGAGTCAAAGCGTTTCGCCGTTTGCGGAAGGAAGTGTGATGTAGAACAAGTAGCAGAAGCATACATGCTCAAGAGGGATCACCCGAAATTCAAAGGCAACTGAATTTCGGCAACCGGGGCATCGAAGTCGGAATGCCGCGAAACTCACCGAGTCAAAGCGTTTCGCCTTTGCGGAAGGAAGTGTGATGTAGAACAAGTAGCAGAAGCATACATGCTCAAGAGGGATCACCCGAAATTCAAAGGCAACTGAATTTCGGCAACCGGGCATCGAAGTCGGAATGCCGCGAAACTCACCGAGTCAAAGCGTTTCGCCGTTTGCGGAAGGAAGTGTGATGTAGAACAAGTAGCAGAAGCATACATGCTCAAGAGGGATCACCCGAAATTCAAAGGCAACTGAATTTCGGCAACCGGGGCATCGAAGTCGGAATGCCGCGAAACTCACCGAGTCAAAGCGTTTCGCCGTTTGCGGAGGAAGTGTGATGTAGAACAAGTAGCAGAAGCATACATGCTCAAGAGGGATCACCCGAAATTCAAAGGCAACTGAATTTCGGCAACCGGGGCATCGAAGTCGGAATGCCGCGAAACTCACCGAGTCAAAGCGTTTCGTTTGAACAAGTAGCAGAAGCATACATGCTCAAGAGGGATCACCCGAAATTCAAAGGCAACTGAATTTCGGCAACCGGGGCATCGAAGTCGGAATGCCGCGAAACTCACCGAGTCAAAGCGTTTCGCCGTTTGCGGAAGGAAGTGTGATGTAGAACAAGTAGCAGAAGCATACATGCTCAAGAGGGATCACCCGAAATTCAAAGGCAACTGAATTTCGGCAACCGGGGCATCGAAGTCGGAATGCCGCGAAACTCACCGAGTCAAAGCGTTTCGCCGTTTGCGGAAGAGTGTGATGTAGAACAAGTAGCAGAAGCATACATGCTCAAGAGGGATCACCCGAAATTCAAAGGCAACTGAATTTCGGCAACCGGGGCATCGAAGTCGGAATGCCGCGAAACTCACCGAGTCAAAGCGTTTCGCCGTTTGCGGAAGAAGTATGTAGAACAAGTAGCAGAAGCATACATGCTCAAGAGGGATCACCCGAAATTCAAAGGCAACTGAATTTCGGCAACCGGGCATCGAAGTCGGAATGCCGCGAAACTCACCGAGTCAAAGCGTTTCGCCGTTTGCGGAAGAAGTTGATGTAGAACAAGTAGCAGAAGCATACATGCTCAAGAGGGATCACCCGAAATTCAAAGGCAACTGAATTTCGGCAACCGGGGCATCGAAGTCGGAATGCCGCGAAACTCACCGAGTCAAAGCGTTTCGCCGTTTGCGGAAGGAAGTGTGATGTAGAACAAGTAGCAGAAGCATACATGCTCAAGAGGGATCACCCGAAATTCAAAGGCAACTGAATTTCGGCAACCGGGGCATCGAAGTCGGAATGCCGCGAAACTCACCGAGTCAAAGCGTTTCGCCGTTTGCGGAAGAAAGTGTGATGTAGAACAAGTAGCAGAAGCATACATGCTCAAGAGGGATCACCCGAAATTCAAAGGCAACTGAATTTCGGCAACCGGGCATCGAAGTCGGAATGCCGCGAAACTCACCGAGTCAAAGCGTTTCGCCGTTTGCGGAAGGAAGTGTGATGTAGAACAAGTAGCAGAAGCATACATGCTCAAGAGGGATCACCCGAAATTCAAAGGCAACTGAATTTCGGCAACCGGGGCATCGAAGTCGGAATGCCGCGAAACTCACCGAGTCAAAGCGTTTCGCCGTTTGCGGAAGGAAGTCTGATGTAGAACAAGTAGCAGAAGCATACATGCTCAAGAGGGATCACCCGAAATTCAAAGGCAACTGAATTTCGGCAACCGGGCATCGAAGTCGGAATGCCGCGAAACTCACCGAGTCAAAGCGTTTCGCTTTTGCGGAAGAAGTCTGATGTAGAACAAGTAGCAGAAGCATACATGCTCAAGAGGGATCACCCGAAATTCAAAGGCAACTGAATTTCGGCAACCGGGGCATCGAAGTCGGAATGCCGCGAAACTCACCGAGTCAAAGCGTTTCGCCGTTTGCGGAAGAAGTGTGATGTAGAACAAGTAGCAGAAGCATACATGCTCAAGAGGGATTACCCGAAATTCAAAGGCAACTGAATTTCGGCAACAGGGGCATCGAAGCCGGAATACCGCGAAACTCACTGAGTCAAAGCGTTTCGCAGTTTGCGGAAGGAAGTATGATGTAGAACAAGTAGCAGAAGCATACATGCTCAAGAGGGATCACCCGAAATTCAAAGGCAACTGAATTTCGGCAACCGGGGCATCGAAGTCGGAATGCCGCGAAACTCACCGAGTCAAAGCGTTTCGCCGTTTGTGGAAGAAAGTCTGATGTAGAACAAATAGCAGAAGCATACATGCTCAAGATGGATCACCCGAAATTCAAAGGCAACTGAATTTCGAGAACCGGGGCATCGAAGGCGGAATGCCGCGAAACTCACCGAGTCACAGCGTTTTGCCGTTTGCGGAAGGAAGTATGTTATAGAACAAGTAGCAGAAGCATACATGCTCAAGAGGGATCACCCGAAATTCAAAGGCAACTGAATTTCGGCAACCGGGGCATCGAAGTCGGAATGCCGCGAAACTCACCGAGTCCAAGCGTTTCGCCGTTTGCGGAAAAAAGTCTGATGTCGAACAAGTAGCAGAAGCATACATGCTCAAGAGGGATCACCCGAAATTCAAAGGCAACTGAATTTCCTCAACCGGGGCATCGAAATCGGAATGTCGCGAAACTCACCGAGTCGAAGCGTTTCGCCGTTTGCGGAAGAAGTGTGATGTAGAACAAGTAGCAGAAGCATACATGCTCAAGAGGGATCACCCGAAATTCAAAGGCAACTGAATTTCGGCAACCGGGGCATCGAAGTCGGAATGCCGCGAAACTCACCGAGTCAAAGCGTTTCGCCGTTTGCGGAAGGAAGTGTGATGTAGAACAAGTAGCAGAAGCATACATGCTCAAGAGGGATCACCCGAAATTCAAAGGCAACTGAATTTCGGCAACCGGGGCATCGAAGTCGGAATGCCGCGAAACTCACCGAGTCAAAGCGTTTCGCCGTTTGCGGAAGAAGTGTGATGTAGAACAAGTAGCAGAAGCATACATGCTCAAGAGGGATCACCCGAAATTCAAAGGCAACTGAATTTCGGCAACCGGGGCATCGAAGTCGGAATGCCGCGAAACTCACCGAGTCAAAGCGTTTCGCCGTTTGCGGAAGAAAGTGTGATGTAGAACAAGTAGCAGAAGCATACATGCTCAAGAGGGATCACCCGAAATTCAAAGGCAACTGAATTTCGGCAACCGGGGCATCGAAGTCGGAATGCCGCGAAACTCACCGAGTCAAAGCGTTTCGCCGTTTGCGGAAGGAAGTGTGATGTAGAACAAGTAGCAGAAGCATACATGCTCAAGAGGGATCACCCGAAATTCAAAGGCAACTGAATTTCGGCAACCGGGGCATCGAAGTCGGAATGCCGCGAAACTCACCGAGTCAAAGCGTTTCGCCGTTTGCGGAAGGAAGTGTGATGTAGAACAAGTAGCAGAAGCATACATGCTCAAGAGGGATCACCCGAAATTCAAAGGCAACTGAATTTCGGCAACCGGGGCATCGAAGTCGGAATGCCGCGAAACTCACCGAGTCAAAGCGTTTCGCCGTTTGCGGAAGAAAGTGTGATGTAGAACAAGTAGCAGAAGCATACATGCTCAAGAGGGATCACCCGAAATTCAAAGGCAACTGAATTTCGGCAACCGGGGCATCGAAGTCGGAATGCCGCGAAACTCACCGAGTCAAAGCGTTTCGCCGTTTGCGGAAGAAGTGTGATGTAGAACAAGTAGCAGAAGCATACATGCTCAAGAGGGATCACCCGAAATTCAAAGGCAACTGAATTTCGGCAACCGGGGCATCGAAGTCGGAATGCCGCGAAACTCACCGAGTCAAAGCGTTTCGCCGTTTGCGGAAGAAGTGTGATGTAGAACAAGTAGCAGAAGCATACATGCTCAAGAGGGATCACCCGAAATTCAAAGGCAACTGAATTTCGGCAACCGGGCATCGAAGTCGGAATGCCGCGAAACTCACCGAGTCAAAGCGTTTCGCCGTTTGCGAAGAAGTGTGATGTAGAACAAGTAGCAGAAGCATACATGCTCAAGAGGGATCACCCGAAATTCAAAGGCAACTGAATTTCGGCAACCGGGCATCGAAGTCGGAATGCCGCGAAACTCACCGAGTCAAAGCGTTTCGCCTTTGCGGAAGAAGTGTGATGTAGAACAAGTAGCAGAAGCATACATGCTCAAGAGGGATCACCCGAAATTCAAAGGCAACTGAATTTCGGCAACCGGGGCATCGAAGTCGGAATGCCGCGAAACTCACCGAGTCAAAGCGTTTCGCCGTTTGCGGAAGAGAGTGTGATGTAGAACAAGTAGCAGAAGCATACATGCTCAAGAGGGATCACCCGAAATTCAAAGGCAACTGAATTTCGGCAACCGGGGCATCGAAGTCGGAATGCCGCGAAACTCACCGAGTCAAAGCGTTTCGCCGTTTGCGGAAGAAGTGTGATGTAGAACAAGTAGCAGAAGCATACATGCTCAAGAGGGATCACCCGAAATTCAAAGGCAACTGAATTTCGGCAACCGGGGCATCGAAGTCGGAATGCCGCGAAACTCACCGAGTCAAAGCGTTTCGCCGTTTGCGGAAGAAAGTCTGATGTAGAACAAGTAGCAGAAGCATACATGCTCAAGAGGGATCACCCGAAATTCAAAGGCAACTGAATTTCGGCAACCGGGGCATCGAAGTCGGAATGCCGCGAAACTCACCGAGTCAAAGCGTTTCGCCGTTTGCGGAAGGAAGTGTGATGTAGAACAAGTAGCAGAAGCATACATGCTCAAGAGGGATCACCCGAAATTCAAAGGCAACTGAATTTCGGCAACCGGGGCATCGAAGTCGGAATGCCGCGAAACTCACCGAGTCAAAGCGTTTCGCCGTTTGCGGAAGGAAGTGTGATGTAGAACAAGTAGCAGAAGCATACATGCTCAAGAGGGATCACCCGAAATTCAAAGGCAACTGAATTTCGGCAACCGGGGCATCGAAGTCGGAATGCCGCGAAACTCACCGAGTCAAAGCGTTTCGCCGTTTGCGGAAGAAGTGTGATGTAGAACAAGTAGCAGAAGCATACATGCTCAAGAGGGATCACCCGAAATTCAAAGGCAACTGAATTTCGGCAACCGGGGCATCGAAGTCGGAATGCCGCGAAACTCACCGAGTCAAAGCGTTTCGCCGTTTGCGGAAGGAAGTGTGATGTAGAACAAGTAGCAGAAGCATACATGCTCAAGAGGGATCACCCGAAATTCAAAGGCAACTGAATTTCGGCAACCGGGGCATCGAAGTCGGAATGCCGCGAAACTCACCGAGTCAAAGCGTTTCGCCGTTTGCGGAAGAAAGTCTGATGTAGAACAAGTAGCAGAAGCATACATGCTCAAGAGGGATCACCCGAAATTCAAAGGCAACTGAATTTCGGCAACCGGGGCATCGAAGTCGGAATGCCGCGAAACTCACCGAGTCAAAGCGTTTCGCCGTTTGCGGAAGAAGTTGATGTAGAACAAGTAGCAGAAGCATACATGCTCAAGAGGGATCACCCGAAATTCAAAGGCAACTGAATTTCGGCAACCGGGGCATCGAAGTCGGAATGCCGCGAAACTCACCGAGTCAAAGCGTTTCGCCGTTTGCGGAAGAAGTGTGATGTAGAACAAGTAGCAGAAGCATACATGCTCAAGAGGGATCACCCGAAATTCAAAGGCAACTGAATTTCGGCAACCGGGGCATCGAAGTCGGAATGCCGCGAAACTCACCGAGTCAAAGCGTTTCGCCGTTTGCGGAAGAAGTCTGATGTAGAACAAGTAGCAGAAGCATACATGCTCAAGAGGGATCACCCGAAATTCAAAGGCAACTGAATTTCGGCAACCGGGGCATCGAAGTCGGAATGCCGCGAAACTCACCGAGTCAAAGCGTTTCGCGTTTGAATGTAAGTAGCAGAAGCATACATGCTCAAGAGGGATCACCCGAAATTCAAAGGCAACTGAATTTCGGCAACCGGGGCATCGAAGTCGGAATGCCGCGAAACTCACCGAGTCAAAGCGTTTCGCCGTTTGCGGAAGAAGTGTGATGTAGAACAAGTAGCAGAAGCATACATGCTCAAGAGGGATCACCCGAAATTCAAAGGCAACTGAATTTCGGCAACCGGGGCATCGAAGTCGGAATGCCGCGAAACTCACCGAGTCAAAGCGTTTCGCCGTTTGCGGAAGAAGTCTGATGTAGAACAAGTAGCAGAAGCATACATGCTCAAGAGGGATCACCCGAAATTCAAAGGCAACTGAATTTCGGCAACCGGGGCATCGAAGTCGGAATGCCGCGAAACTCACCGAGTCAAAGCGTTTCGGCCGTTTGCGGAACGAAGTTTGATGTAGAACAAGTAGCCAGAAGCATACATGTGCTCAAGAGGGATCGGCTCGAAATTAAAAGGCGAACTGATTTTCGGCAACCGGGGCATCGAAGTCGGAATTCACGCGAAACTCACGGAGTCAAAGCATTTCGCAGTTTGCGGAAGGAAGTATGATGTAGAACAAGTAGCAGAAGCCATACATGCTCAAGAGGGATCACTAGAAATTCAAAGGCAACTGAATTCGCAACTCGGGGAACGGGGCATCGAAGTCGGAATGCCGCGAAAATCACCGAGTTCAAGCGTTTTCGCAGTTTGGCGGAAGAAGTTTGATGTAGAACAAGTAGCAGAAGCATACATGCTCAAGAGTGATCACCCGAAATTCAAAGGCAAGTGAATTTCAGCAACCGGGGCAAATCGAAGGAGGAAGGCCGCGAAACTGCCCGAACTCAAAGCGTTTCTGCTGTATGTCGGTAAGGAAGTATGATGTAGAACAAGTAGTAGAAGCATACATGCTCAAGAGGGAATCACCACGAAATTTCAAAGGCAAACTGAATTTCGGCAATCAGGCATCGAAGTCGGAAAGCCGCGAAACTCACCGAGTCAAAGCGATTTTGCAATTTGCCGGAAGGAAAACTCATGTAGAACACGTAGCAGAACCATACATGCTCAAGAAGTATCACCCGAAAATCAAAGGCCAACTGAATTTCGGCAAAAAACCGGGGCATCGAAATCAGAATGCCGCGAAACTGACCGAAGTCAAAGCGTTTCGCCATTAGCGGAAGGATGTATGATGGTAGAACAAGTATCAAAAGCATAACATGCTCAAGAGGGATCCTCCGAAATTCAAATTGCAACTGAATTTGGAGCAACCGGGGCATCGAAGTCGGAATGCCGCGAAACTCACCGAGTCAAAGCGTTTCGCCGTTTGCGGAAGGAAGTTTTATGTAGAACAAGTAGCAGGGAAGCATACATGCTCCAAGAGGGATCACCCGAAATTCAAAAGGCAACTGAATTTAGGCAATCGAGGCATCGAAGTCGGAATGCCGCGAAACTCACCGAGTCAAAGCGAGTTTCGCCAGTTTTTGCGGAAGAAAGTCTCATGTATAACACGTAGCAGGAACCATACATGCACGAGAAGGGATCACCCTAAATTCAACGGCAACTGAATTTTTCGGCTATCCGGGGCATCGAAGTCGGAATGCCAACGCAACTCACCGAGTCAAAGCGTTTCGCCAGTTTGCGGAAGAAGTTTTGATGTAGAACAAGTAGCAGAAGCAGACATGCTCAAGAGGGAACACCACGAAATTCAAAGGCGACACAGAATTACGGCAACAACCAGGGGCAACGAAGGAGGAAGGCCGCGAAACTCACCGACTCAAAGCATTTCGATGTTTGCGGAAGCAAGTCTGATGTAGAACAAGTAGCAGAAGCATACATGCTCAAGAGGGATCACCCGAAATTCAAAGGCAACTGAATTTCGGCAATGGGGGCATCGAAGATGGAATGCCGCGAAACTCACCGAGTCAAAGCGTTTTGCCATTTTGTGGAAGAAAGTCTCATGTAGAACACGTAGCAGAAGCATACATGCTCGAGAGGGATCACCTGAAATTCAAAGGCAACTGAATTTCCGCAACCGGGGCATCGAAGGCGGAATGCCACGAAACTCACCGAGTCAAAGCGTTTCGCCGTTTGCGGAAGGAAGTATGATGTAGAACAAGTACCAGAAGCATACATGCTCAAGAGGGAACGCTCGAAATTCAAAGGCAATTGAATTTCGGCAACCGGGGTATCGAAGTCGGAATGCCGCGAAACTCACCGAGTCAAAGCGTTTCGCAGTTTGCGGAAGGAAGTATGATGTAGAACAAGTAGCAGAAGCATACATTGCTCAATAGTGGATCCACTGAAATTACAAAGGCAACTGATTTTGGGCAACCGGGTCACCGAAGTCGTAATGCAGCGAAACTCACGCGAGTCAAAGCGTTTCGCCGTTTGCGTAAGGAATGTAATGTTGTAGAATCAAGATAGTAGAAGCATACATGCTAAAGAGGGATCACCCGAAATTCAAAGGCAACTGAATTTGGGCACAACCGGGGCATCGAAGTCGGAATGCCGCGAAACTCACCGAGTCAAGGCGTTTCGCATTTTGCGGAAGCAAGTTTGATGTAGAACATGTAGCAAAAGACAATACATGCTCAAGAGGGATCACCCGAAATTCAAAGGCAACTGAATTTCGGCACCACGGGGCATCGAAGTTTCGGAAAGCTGCGAAACTCACCGAGTCAAAGCGTTTCGCCGGCTGCGGAACGAAGTTTGATGTAAGAAACAAGTAGCATAAGCATATACATGCTCAATAGGGATCGCTCAGAAATTAAAAGGCAACTTATAATTCGGCAACCGGGGCAATCGAAGTCGGAATGCCGCGAAACATCACCGAGTCAAAGCTTTTCGCAGTTTGCGGAGGAAGTATGATGTAGAACAAGTACCAGAAGCATACATAGCTCAAGAGGGATCACCCGAAATTACAAAGGCAACTGAATTTCGGCAAAACACGGGGCATCGAAGTCGGAATGCCGCGAAACTCACCGAGTCAAAGCGTTTTCGCAGTTTGCGGAAGCAAGTTTGATGTAGAACAAGTAGCAAAAGCATACATGCACAAGAGGGATTCACCCGAAAATTCAAAAGGCAACTGAATTTTTTCGGCAACACGGTCATCGAATTCGGAATGCCGCGAAACTCACCGAGTCATAGCGTTTCGCTGTTTTGTCTGCGGAAAGTGAAGTTTTATGAAGAAACAAGTAGCAGAAGCGATACATGCTCAAGAGGGATCACCCGAAATTCAAAGGCAACTGAATTTCGGCAATCGAGGCATCGAAGTCGGAATGCCGCGAAACTCACCAAGTCAAAGCGTGTTGCCATTTTGCGGAAGAAAGTCTCATGTAGAACACGTAGCAGAACCATACATGCTCGAGAGGGATCACCACGAAATTCAAAGGCAATCTTAATTTCGGCCAGCCGGGGCATTGGCGAAGTCGGGAATGCCGCGATACTCCCACCGAGTCAAAGCGTTTCGCAGTTTGCGGAAGGAAGTTTGATGTAGAACAAGTAGCAGAAGCAGACATGCTCAAGAGGGATCACCCGAAATTCAAAGGCAACTGAATTTCGGCAACCGGGGCAATGAAGGAGGAAGGCCGCGAAACTCACCGACTCAAAGCATTTCGATGTTTGCGGAAGCAAGTCTGATGTAGAACAAGTAGCAGAAGCATACATGCTCAAGAGGGATCACCCGAAATTCAAAGGCAACTGAATTTCGGCAATGGGGGCATCGAAGATGGAATGCCGCGAAACTCACCGAGTCAAAGCGTTTCGCTTTGCGAAGAGAGTCTGATGTAGAACAAGTAGCAGAAGCATACATGCTCAAGAGGGATCACCCAACAAATTCAAAGGCAACTGAATTTCGGCAACCGGGGCATCGAAGTCGGAATGCCGCGAAACTCACCGAGTCAAAGCGTTTCGCCGTTTGCGGAAGAAGTCTGATGTAGAACAAGTAGCAGAAGCATACATGCTCAAGAGGGATCACCCGAAATTCAAAGGCAACTGAATTTCGGCAACCGGGGCATCGAAGTCGGAATGCCGCGAAACTCACCGAGTCAAAGCGTTTCGCCGTTTGCGGAAGAAGTCTGATGTAGAACAAGTAGCAGAAGCATACATGCTCAAGAGGGATCACCCGAAATTCAAAGGCAACTGAATTTCGGCAACCGGGGCATCGAAGTCGGAATGCCGCGAAACTCACCGAGTCAAAGCGTTTCGCCGTTTGCGGAAGAAGTCTGATGTAGAACAAGTAGCAGAAGCATACATGCTCAAGAGGGATCACCCGAAATTCAAAGGCAACTGAATTTCGGCAACCGGGCATCGAAGTCGGAATGCCGCGAAACTCACCGAGTCAAAGCGTTTCGCCGTTTGCGGAAGAAGTCTGATGTAGAACAAGTAGCAGAAGCATACATGCTCAAGAGGGATCACCCGAAATTCAAAGGCAACTGAATTTCGGCAACCGGGGCATCGAAGTCGGAATGCCGCGAAACTCACCGAGTCAAAGCGTTTCGCCGTTTGCGGAAGAAGTGTGATGTAGAACAAGTAGCAGAAGCATACATGCTCAAGAGGGATCACCCGAAATTCAAAGGCAACTGAATTTCGGCAACCGGGGCATCGAAGTCGGAATGCCGCGAAACTCACCGAGTCAAAGCGTTTCGCCGTTTGCGGAAGAAGTCTGATGTAGAACAAGTAGCAGAAGCATACATGCTCAAGAGGGATCACCCGAAATTCAAAGGCAACTGAATTTCGGCAACCGGGGCATCGAAGTCGGAATGCCGCGAAACTCACCGAGTCAAAGCGTTTCGCCGTTTGCGGAAGAAAGTCTGATGTAGAACAAGTAGCAGAAGCATACATGCTCAAGAGGGATCACCCGAAATTCAAAGGCAACTGAATTTCGGCAACCGGGGCATCGAAGTCGGAATGCCGCGAAACTCACCGAGTCAAAGCGTTTCGCCGTTTGCGGAAGAAGTCTGATGTAGAACAAGTAGCAGAAGCATACATGCTCAAGAGGGATCACCCGAAATTCAAAGGCAACTGAATTTCGGCAACCGGGCATCGAAGTCGGAATGCCGCGAAACTCACCGAGTCAAAGCGTTTCGCCGTTTGCGGAAGAAGTGGATGTAGAACAAGTAGCAGAAGCATACATGCTCAAGAGGGATCACCCGAAATTCAAAGGCAACTGAATTTCGGCAACCGGGGCATCGAAGTCGGAATGCCGCGAAACTCACCGAGTCAAAGCGTTTCGCCGTTTGCGGAAGAAAGTCTGATGTAGAACAAGTAGCAGAAGCATACATGCTCAAGAGGGATCACCCGAAATTCAAAGGCAACTGAATTTCGGCAACCGGGGCATCGAAGTCGGAATGCCGCGAAACTCACCGAGTCAAAGCGTTTCGCCGTTTTGGAAGAAAGTCTGATGTAGAACAAGTAGCAGAAGCATACATGCTCAAGAGGGATCACCCGAAATTCAAAGGCAACTGAATTTCGGCAACCGGGGCATCGAAGTCGGAATGCCGCGAAACTCACCGAGTCAAAGCGTTTCGCCGTTTGCGGAAGAAGTCTGATGTAGAACAAGTAGCAGAAGCATACATGCTCAAGAGGGATCACCCGAAATTCAAAGGCAACTGAATTTCGGCAACCGGGGCATCGAAGTCGGAATGCCGCGAAACTCACCGAGTCAAAGCGTTTCGCCGTTTGCGGAAGAAGAGTGTGGTAGAACAAGTAGCAGAAGCATACATGCTCAAGAGGGATCACCCGAAATTCAAAGGCAACTGAATTTCGGCAACCGGGCATCGAAGTCGGAATGCCGCGAAACTCACCGAGTCAAAGCGTTTCGCCGTTTGCGGAAGAAGTCTGATGTAGAACAAGTAGCAGAAGCATACATGCTCAAGAGGGATCACCCGAAATTCAAAGGCAACTGAATTTCGGCAACCGGGGCATCGAAGTCGGAATGCCGCGAAACTCACAGTCAAAGCGTTTCGCCGTTTGCGGAAGAAGTCTGATGTAGAACAAGTAGCAGAAGCATACATGCTCAAGAGGGATCACCCGAAATTCAAAGGCAACTGAATTTCGGCAACCGGGGATCGAAGTCGGAATGCCGCGAAACTCACCGAGTCAAAGCGTTTCGCCGTTTGCGGAAGAAAGTCTGATGTAGAACAAGTAGCAGAAGCATACATGCTCAAGAGGGATCACCCGAAATTCAAAGGCAACTGAATTTCGGCAACCGGGGCATCGAAGTCGGAATGCCGCGAAACTCACCGAGTCAAAGCGTTTGCCGTTTGCGGAAGAAAGTGTGATGTAGAACAAGTAGCAGAAGCATACATGCTCAAGAGGGATCACCCGAAATTCAAAGGCAACTGAATTTCGGCAACCGGGGAATCGAAGTCGGAATGCCGCGAAACTCACCGAGTCAAAGCGTTTCGCCGTTTGCGGAAGAAGTCTGATGTAGAACAAGTAGCAGAAGCATACATGCTCAAGAGGGATCACCCGAAATTCAAAGGCAACTGAATTTCGGCAACCGGGGCATCGAAGTCGGAATGCCGCGAAACTCACCGAGTCAAAGCGTTTCGCCGTTTGCGGAAGAAGTGATGTAGAACAAGTAGCAGAAGCATACATGCTCAAGAGGGATCACCCGAAATTCAAAGGCAACTGAATTTCGGCAACCGGGAATCGAAGTCGGAATGCCGCGAAACTCACCGAGTCAAAGCGTTTCGCCGTTTGCGGAAGAAGTCTGATGTAGAACAAGTAGCAGAAGCATACATGCTCAAGAGGGATCACCCGAAATTCAAAGGCAACTGAATTTCGGCAACCGGGGCATCGAAGTCGGAATGCCGCGAAACTCACCGAGTCAAAGCGTTTCGCCGTTTGCGGAAGAAGTCTGATGTAGAACAAGTAGCAGAAGCATACATGCTCAAGAGGGATCACCCGAAATTCAAAGGCAACTGAATTTCGGCAACCGGGCATCGAAGTCGGAATGCCGCGAAACTCACCGAGTCAAAGCGTTTCGCCGTTTGCGGAAGAAGTTGATGTAGAACAAGTAGCAGAAGCATACATGCTCAAGAGGGATCACCCGAAATTCAAAGGCAACTGAATTTCGGCAACCGGGGCATCGAAGTCGGAATGCCGCGAAACTCACCGAGTCAAAGCGTTTCGCCGTTTGCGGAAGAAGTCTGATGTAGAACAAGTAGCAGAAGCATACATGCTCAAGAGGGATCACCCGAAATTCAAAGGCAACTGAATTTCGGCAACCGGGATCGAAGTCGGAATGCCGCGAAACTCACCGAGTCAAAGCGTTTCGCCGTTTGCGGAAGAAGTCTGATGTAGAACAAGTAGCAGAAGCATACATGCTCAAGAGGGATCACCCGAAATTCAAAGGCAACTGAATTTCGGCAACCGGGGCATCGAAGTCGGAATGCCGCGAAACTCACCGAGTCAAAGCGTTTCGCCGTTTGCGGAAGAAGTGTGATGTAGAACAAGTAGCAGAAGCATACATGCTCAAGAGGGATCACCCGAAATTCAAAGGCAACTGAATTTCGGCAACCGGGGAATCGAAGTCGGAATGCCGCGAAATCACCCAGTCAA
>CM055351.1:2272912-2306684 GCA_029228515.1 Populus alba x Populus x berolinensis | reverse complement strand
CCTGTTGCCGAAATTCAGTTGCCTTTGAATTTCGGGTGATCCCTCTTGAGCATGTATGCTTCTGCTACTTGTTCTACATCAGACTTTCTTCCGCAAACGGCGAAACGCTTTGACTCGGTGAGTTTCGCGCATTCCGACTTCGATGCCCGTTGCCCAAATTCATTTGCCTTTGAATTTCGGCGATCCCTCTTGAGCATGTATGCTTCTGCTACTTGTTCTACATCAAACTTCGTTCCGCAAACATCGAAATGCTTTGAGTCGGTGAGTTTCGCGGCCTTCCTCCTTCGTTGCCCCGGTTGCCGAAATTCAGTTGCCTTTGAATTTCGGGTGATCCCTCTTGAGCATGTATGCTTCTGCTACTTGCTCTACAGGTGACTTTCCTTCCGCAAACGGCGAAACGCTTTGACTCGGTGAGTTTCGCGCATTCCGACTTCGATGCCCGGTTGCCGAAATTCAGTTGCCTTTGAATTTCGGGTGATCCCTCTTGAGCATGTATGCTTCTGCTACTTGTTCTACATCAAACTTCCTTCCGCAAACTGCGAAACGCTTTGACTCGGTGAGTTTCGCGGCATTCCGACTTCGATGCCCCGGTTGCCGAAATTCAGTTGCCTTTGAATTTCAGGTGATCCCTCTTGAGCATGTATGCTTCTGCTACTTGTTCTACATCAGACTTCTCCGCAAACGGGAAACGCTTTGACTCGGTGAGTTTCGCGGCATTCCGACTTCGATGCCCCGGTTGCCGAAATTCAGTTGCCTTTGAATTTCGGGTGATCCCTCTTGAGCATGTATGCTTCTGCTACTTGTTCTACATCAGACTTTCTTCCGCAAACGGCGAAACGCTTTGACTCGGTGAGTTTCGCGGCATTCCGACTTCGATGCCCCGGTTGCCGAAATTCAGTTGCCTTTGAATTTCGGGTGATCCCTCTTGAGCATGTATGCTTCTGCTACTTGTTCTACATCAGACTTCTTTCCGCAAACGGCGAAACGCTTTGACTCGGTGAGTTTCGCGGCATTCCGACTTCGATGCCCCGGTTGCCGAAATTCAGTTGCCTTTGAATTTCGGGTGATCCCTCTTGAGCATGTATGCTTCTGCTACTTGTTCTACATCAGACTTTCTTCTTCCGCAAACGGCGAAACGCTTTGACTCGGTGAGTTTCGCGCATTCCGACTTCGATGCCCCGGTTGCCGAAATTCAGTTGCCTTTGAATTTCGGGTGATCCCTCTTGAGCATGTATGCTTCTGCTACTTGTTCTACATCAGACTTCCTTCCGCAAACGGCGAAACGCTTTGACTCGGTGAGTTTCGCGGCATTCCGACTTCGATGCCCCGGTTGCCGAAATTCAGTTGCCTTTGAATTTCGGGTGATCCCTCTTGAGCATGTATGCTTCTGCTACTTGTTCTACATCAGACTTCTTCCGCAAACGGCGAAACGCTTTGACTCGGTGAGTTTCGCGGCATTCCGACTTCGATGCCCCGGGTGCCGAAATTCAGTTGCCTTTGAATTTCGGGTGATCCCTCTTGAGCATGTATGCTTCTGCTACTTGTTCTACATCAGACTTGCTTCCGCAAACGGCGAAACGCTTTAACTCGGTGAGTTTCGCGGCATTCCGACTTCGATGCCCGGTTGCCGAAATTCAGTTGCCTTTGAATTTCGGGTGATCCCTCTTGAGCATGTATGCTTCTGCTACTTGTTCTACAAGAGATTTTCTTCCGCAAACGGCGAAACGCTTTGACTCGGTGAGTTTCGCGGCATTCCGACTTCGATGCCCCGGTTTCCGAAATTCAGTTGCCTTTGAATTTCGGGTGATCCCTCTTGAGCATGTATGCCTCTGCTACGTGTTCTACATCAGACTTCCTTCCGCAAATTGCGAAATGCTTTGACTCGCTGAGTTTCGCGGCATTCGACTTCGATGCGCCGGTTGCCGAAATTCAGTTGCCTTTGAATTTCGGGAGATCCCTCTTGAGCATGTATGCTTCTGCTACTTGTTCTACATCAGACATTCTTCCGCAAACGGCGAAACGCTTTAACTCGGTGAGTTTCGCGATTTTCGACTTCGATGCCCCGTTGCCGAAATTCAGTTGCCTTTGAATTTCGGGTGATCCCTCTTGAGCATGTATGCTTCTGCTACTTGTTCTACAACAGACTTTCTTCCGCAAACGGCGAAACGCTTTGACTCGGTGAGTTTCGCCGCATTCCGACTTCGATGCCCCGGTTGCTGAAATTCAATTGCCTTTGAATTTCGGGTGATCCCTCTTGAGCATGTATGCTTCTGCTACTTCTTCTACATCAGACTTCTTTCCGCAAAAGGCGAAACGCTTTACTCGTGTGAGTTTCGCGGCATTCCGACTTCGATCCCCCGGTTGCCGAAATTCAGTTGCCTTTGAATTTCGGGTGATCCCTCTTGAGCATGTATGCTTCTGCTACTTGTTCTACATCAGACTTTCTTCCGCAAACGGCGAAACGCTTTGACTCGGTGAGTTTCGCGGCATTCCGACTTCGATGCCCCGGTTGCCGAAATTCAGTTGCCTTTGAATTTCGGGTGATCCCTCTTGAGCATGTATGCTTCTGCTACTTGTTCTACATCAGACTTCCTCCGCAAACGGCGAAACGCTTTGACTCGGTGAGTTTCGCGGCATTCCGACTTCGATGCCCGGTTGCCGAAATTCAGTTGCCTTTGAATTTCGGGTGATCCCTCTTGAGCATGTATGCTTCTGCTACTTGTTCTACATCATACTTTCTTCCGCAAACGGCGAAACGCTTTGACTCGGTGAGTTTCGCGGCATTCCGACTTCGATGCCCCGTTTGCCGAAATTCAGTTGCCTTTGAATTTCGGTGATCCCTCTTGAGCATGTATGCTTCTGCTACTTGTTCTACATCATACTTCCTTCCGCAAACGGCGAAACGCTTTGACTCGGTGAGTTTCGCGGCATTCCGACTTCGATGCCCCGGTTGCCGAAATTCAGTTGCCTTTGAATTTCGGGTGATCCCTCTTGAGCATGTATGCTTCTGCTACTTGTTCTACATCAGACTTCTTCCGCAAACGCGAAACGCTTTGACTCGGTGAGTTTCGCGGCATTCCGACTTCGATGCCCCGGTTGCCGAAATTCAGTTGCCTTTGAATTTCGGGTGATCCCTCTTGAGCATGTATGCTTCTGCTACTTGTTCTACATCAGACTTCTTCCGCAAACGCGAAACGCTTTGACTCGGTGAGTTTCGCGGCATTCCGACTTCGATGCCCCGGTTGCCGAAATTCAGTTGCCTTTGAATTTCGGGTGATCCCTCTTGAGCATGTATGCTTCTGCTACTTGTTCTACATCAGACTTCCTTCCGCAAACGCGAAACGCTTTGACTCGGAGTTTCGCGGCATTCCGACTTCGATGCCCCGGTTGCCGAAATTCAGTTGCCTTTGAATTTCGGGTGATCCCTCTTGAGCATGTATGCTTCTGCTACTTGTTCTACATCAGACTTCTTCCGCAAACGGCGAAACGCTTTGACTCGGTGAGTTTCGCGGCATTCCGACTTCGATGCCCCGGTTGCCGAAATTCAGTTGCCTTTGAATTTCGGGTGATCCCTCTTGAGCATGTATGCTTCTGCTACTTGTTCTACATCAGACTTCCTTCCGCAAACGGCGAAACGCTTTGACTCGGTGAGTTTCGCGGCATTCGACTTCGATGCCCCGGTTGCCGAAATTCAGTTGCCTTTGAATTTCGGGTGATCCCTCTTGAGCATGTATGCTTCTGCTACTTGTTCTACATCAGACTTCCTTCCGCAAACGGCGAAACGCTTTGACTCGGTGAGTTTCGCGGCATTCCGACTTCGATGCCCCGGTTGCCGAAATTCAGTTGCCTTTGAATTTCGGGTGATCCCTCTTGAGCATGTATGCTTCTGCTACTTGTTCTACATCAGACTTCTTCCGCAAACGGCGAAACGCTTTGACTCGGTGAGTTTCGCGGCATTCCGACTTCGATGCCCCGTTGCCGAAATTCAGTTGCCTTTGAATTTCGGGTGATCCCTCTTGAGCATGTATGCTTCTGCTACTTGTTCTACATCAGACTTCTTCCGCAAACGGCGAAACGCTTTGACTCGGTGAGTTTCGCGGCATTCCGACTTCGATGCCCCGTTTGCCGAAATTCAGTTGCCTTTGAATTTCGGGTGATCCCTCTTGAGCATGTATGCTTCTGCTACTTGTTCTACATCAGACTTCTTCCGCAAACGGCGAAACGCTTTGACTCGGTGAGTTTCGCGGCATTCCGACTTCGATGCCCCGGTTGCCGAAATTCAGTTGCCTTTGAATTTCGGGTGATCCCTCTTGAGCATGTATGCTTCTGCTACTTGTTCTACATCAGACTTCTTCCGCAAACGGCGAAACGCTTTGACTCGGTGAGTTTCGCGGCATTCCGACTTCGATGCCCCGGTTGCCGAAATTCAGTTGCCTTTGAATTTCGGGTGATCCCTCTTGAGCATGTATGCTTCTGCTACTTGTTCTACATCAGACTTCTTCCGCAAACGGCGAAACGCTTTGACTCGGTGAGTTTCGCGGCATTCCGACTTCGATGCCCCGGTTGCCGAAATTCAGTTGCCTTTGAATTTCGGGTGATCCCTCTTGAGCATGTATGCTTCTGCTACTTGTTCTACATCAGACTTCCTTCCGCAAACGGCGAAACGCTTTGACTCGGTGAGTTTCGCGGCATTCCGACTTCGATGCCCGGTTGCCGAAATTCAGTTGCCTTTGAAATTGAATTTTGGTTGATGGGTGATCCCTCTTGAGCATGTATGCTTCTGCTACTTGTTCTACATCAGACTTCTTCCGCAAACGGCGAAACGCTTTGACTCGGTGAGTTTCGCGGCATTCCGACTTCGATGCCCCGGTTGCCGAAATTCAGTTGCCTTTGAATTTCGGGTGATCCCTCTTGAGCATGTATGCTTCTGCTACTTGTTCTACATCAGACTTCTTCCGCAAACGGCGAAACGCTTTGACTCGGTGAGTTTCGCGGCATTCCGACTTCGATGCCCGGTTGCCGAAATTCAGTTGCCTTTGAATTTCGGGTGATCCCTCTTGAGCATGTATGCTTCTGCTACTTGTTCTACATCACACTTCTTCCGCAAACGGCGAAACGCTTTGACTCGGTGAGTTTCGCGGCATTCCGACTTCGATGCCCCGGTTGCCGAAATTCAGTTGCCTTTGAATTTCGGGTGATCCCTCTTGAGCATGTATGCTTCTGCTACTTGTTCTACATCAACTTCTTCCGCAAACGGCGAAACGCTTTGACTCGGTGAGTTTCGCGGCATTCCGACTTCGATGCCCCGGTTGCCGAAATTCAGTTGCCTTTGAATTTCGGGTGATCCCTCTTGAGCATGTATGCTTCTGCTACTTGTTCTACATCAGACTCTTCCGCAAACGGCGAAACGCTTTGACTCGGTGAGTTTCGCGGCATTCCGACTTCGATGCCCCGGTTGCCGAAATTCAGTTGCCTTTGAATTTCGGGTGATCCCTCTTGAGCATGTATGCTTCTGCTACTTGTTCTACATCAGACTTCTTCCGCAAACGGCGAAACGCTTTGACTCGGTGAGTTTCGCGGCATTCCGACTTCGATGCCCCGGTTGCCGAAATTCAGTTGCCTTTGAATTTCGGGTGATCCCTCTTGAGCATGTATGCTTCTGCTACTTGTTCTACATCAGACTTCTTCCGCAAACGGCGAAACGCTTTGACTCGGTGAGTTTCGCGGCATTCCGACTTCGATGCCCCGGTTGCCGAAATTCAGTTGCCTTTGAATTTCGGGTGATCCCTCTTGAGCATGTATGCTTCTGCTACTTGTTCTACATCAGACTTCCTTCCGCAAACGGCGAAACGCTTTGACTCGGTGAGTTTCGCGGCATTCCGACTTCGATGCCCCGGTTGCCGAAATTCAGTTGCCTTTGAATTTCGGGTGATCCCTCTTGAGCATGTATGCTTCTGCTACTTGTTCTACATCAGACTTCTTCCGCAAACGGCGAAACGCTTTGACTCGGTGAGTTTCGCGGCATTCCGACTTCGATGCCCCGGTTGCCGAAATTCAGTTGCCTTTGAATTTCGGGTGATCCCTCTTGAGCATGTATGCTTCTGCTACTTGTTCTACATCAGACTTCTTCCGCAAACGGCGAAACGCTTTGACTCGGTGAGTTTCGCGGCATTCCGACTTCGATGCCCCGGTTGCCGAAATTCAGTTGCCTTTGAATTTCGGGTGATCCCTCTTGAGCATGTATGCTTCTGCTACTTGTTCTACATCAGACTTCCTTCCGCAAACGGCGAAACGCTTTGACTCGGTGAGTTTCGCGGCATTCCGACTTCGATGCCCCGGTTGCCGAAATTCAGTTGCCTTTGAATTTCGGGTGATCCCTCTTGAGCATGTATGCTTCTGCTACTTGTTCTACATCAGACTTCTTCCGCAAACGGCGAAACGCTTTGACTCGGTGAGTTTCGCGGCATTCCGACTTCGATGCCCCGGTTGCCGAAATTCAGTTGCCTTTGAATTTCGGGTGATCCCTCTTGAGCATGTATGCTTCTGCTACTTGTTCTACATCAGACTTCCTTCCGCAAACGGCGAAACGCTTTGACTCGGTGAGTTTCGCGGCATTCCGACTTCGATGCCCCGGTTGCCGAAATTCAGTTGCCTTTGAATTTCGGGTGATCCCTCTTGAGCATGTATGCTTCTGCTACTTGTTCTACATCAGACTTCTTCCGCAAACGGCGAAACGCTTTGACTCGGTGAGTTTCGCGGCATTCCGACTTCGATGCCCCGGTTGCCGAAATTCAGTTGCCTTTGAATTTCGGGTGATCCCTCTTGAGCATGTATGCTTCTGCTACTTGTTCTACATCAGACTTCTTCCGCAAACGGCGAAACGCTTTGACTCGGTGAGTTTCGCGGCATTCCGACTTCGATGCCCCGGTTGCCGAAATTCAGTTGCCTTTGAATTTCGGGTGATCCCTCTTGAGCATGTATGCTTCTGCTACTTGTTCTACATCAGACTTCCTTCCGCAAACGGCGAAACGCTTTGACTCGGTGAGTTTCGCGGCATTCCGACTTCGATGCCCCGGTTGCCGAAATTCAGTTGCCTTTGAATTTCGGGTGATCCCTCTTGAGCATGTATGCTTCTGCTACTTGTTCTACATCAGACTTCTTCCGCAAACGGCGAAACGCTTTGACTCGGTGAGTTTCGCGGCATTCCGACTTCGATGCCCCGGTTGCCGAAATTCAGTTGCCTTTGAATTTCGGGTGATCCCTCTTGAGCATGTATGCTTCTGCTACTTGTTCTACATCAGACTTCCTTCCGCAAACGGCGAAACGCTTTGACTCGGTGAGTTTCGCGGCATTCCGACTTCGATGCCCCGGTTGCCGAAATTCAGTTGCCTTTGAATTTCGGGTGATCCCTCTTGAGCATGTATGCTTCTGCTACTTGTTCTACATCAGACTTCTTCCGCAAACGGCGAAACGCTTTGACTCGGTGAGTTTCGCGGCATTCCGACTTCGATGCCCCGGTTGCCGAAATTCAGTTGCCTTTGAATTTCGGGTGATCCCTCTTGAGCATGTATGCTTCTGCTACTTGTTCTACATCAGACTTCTTCCGCAAACGGCGAAACGCTTTGACTCGGTGAGTTTCGCGGCATTCCGACTTCGATGCCCCGGTTGCCGAAATTCAGTTGCCTTTGAATTTCGGGTGATCCCTCTTGAGCATGTATGCTTCTGCTACTTGTTCTACATCAGACTTCCTTCCGCAAACGGCGAAACGCTTTGACTCGGTGAGTTTCGCGGCATTCCGACTTCGATGCCCCGGTTGCCGAAATTCAGTTGCCTTTGAATTTCGGGTGATCCCTCTTGAGCATGTATGCTTCTGCTACTTGTTCTACATCAGACTTCTTCCGCAAACGGCGAAACGCTTTGACTCGGTGAGTTTCGCGGCATTCCGACTTCGATGCCCGGTTGCCGAAATTCAGTTGCCTTTGAATTTCGGGTGATCCCTCTTGAGCATGTATGCTTCTGCTACTTGTTCTACATCAGACTTCTTCCGCAAACGGCGAAACGCTTTGACTCGGTGAGTTTCGCGGCATTCCGACTTCGATGCCCCGGTTGCCGAAATTCAGTTGCCTTTGAATTTCGGGTGATCCCTCTTGAGCATGTATGCTTCTGCTACTTGTTCTACATCAGACTTCCTTCCGCAAACGGCGAAACGCTTTGACTCGGTGAGTTTCGCGGCATTCCGACTTCGATGCCCCGGTTGCCGAAATTCAGTTGCCTTTGAATTTCGGGTGATCCCTCTTGAGCATGTATGCTTCTGCTACTTGTTCTACATCAGACTTCCTTCCGCAAACGGCGAAACGCTTTGACTCGGTGAGTTTCGCGGCATTCCGACTTCGATGCCCCGGTTGCCGAAATTCAGTTGCCTTTGAATTTCGGGTGATCCCTCTTGAGCATGTATGCTTCTGCTACTTGTTCTACATCAGACTTTCTTCCGCAAACGGCGAAACGCTTTGACTCGGTGAGTTTCGCGGCATTCCGACTTCGATGCCCCGGTTGCCGAAATTCAGTTGCCTTTGAATTTCGGGTGATCCCTCTTGAGCATGTATGCTTCTGCTACTTGTTCTACATCAGACTTCTTCCGCAAACGGCGAAACGCTTTGACTCGGTGAGTTTCGCGGCATTCCGACTTCGATGCCCCGGTTGCCGAAATTCAGTTGCCTTTGAATTTCGGGTGATCCCTCTTGAGCATGTATGCTTCTGCTACTTGTTCTACATCAGACTTCTTCCGCAAACGGCGAAACGCTTTGACTCGGTGAGTTTCGCGGCATTCCGACTTCGATGCCCCGGTTGCCGAAATTCAGTTGCCTTTGAATTTCGGGTGATCCCTCTTGAGCATGTATGCTTCTGCTACTTGTTCTACATCAGACTTCTTCCGCAAACGGCGAAACGCTTTGACTCGGTGAGTTTCGCGGCATTCCGACTTCGATGCCCCGGTTGCCGAAATTCAGTTGCCTTTGAATTTCGGGTGATCCCTCTTGAGCATGTATGCTTCTGCTACTTGTTCTACATCAGACTTCTTCCGCAAACGGCGAAACGCTTTGACTCGGTGAGTTTCGCGGCATTCCGACTTCGATGCCCCGGTTGCCGAAATTCAGTTGCCTTTGAATTTCGGGTGATCCCTCTTGAGCATGTATGCTTCTGCTACTTGTTCTACATCAGACTTCTTCCGCAAACGGCGAAACGCTTTGACTCGGTGAGTTTCGCGGCATTCCGACTTCGATGCCCCGGTTGCCGAAATTCAGTTGCCTTTGAATTTCGGGTGATCCCTCTTGAGCATGTATGCTTCTGCTACTTGTTCTACATCAGACTTCCTTCCGCAAACGGCGAAACGCTTTGACTCGGTGAGTTTCGCGGCATTCCGACTTCGATGCCCCGGTTGCCGAAATTCAGTTGCCTTTGAATTTCGGGTGATCCCTCTTGAGCATGTATGCTTCTGCTACTTGTTCTACATCAGACTTCTTCCGCAAACGGCGAAACGCTTTGACTCGGTGAGTTTCGCGGCATTCCGACTTCGATGCCCCGGTTGCCGAAATTCAGTTGCCTTTGAATTTCGGGTGATCCCTCTTGAGCATGTATGCTTCTGCTACTTGTTCTACATCAGACTTCCTTCCGCAAACGGCGAAACGCTTTGACTCGGTGAGTTTCGCGGCATTCCGACTTCGATGCCCCGGTTGCCGAAATTCAGTTGCCTTTGAATTTCGGGTGATCCCTCTTGAGCATGTATGCTTCTGCTACTTGTTCTACATCAGACTTTCTTCCGCAAACGGCGAAACGCTTTGACTCGGTGAGTTTCGCGGCATTCCGACTTCGATGCCCCGGTTGCCGAAATTCAGTTGCCTTTGAATTTCGGGTGATCCCTCTTGAGCATGTATGCTTCTGCTACTTGTTCTACATCAGACTTCTTCCGCAAACGGCGAAACGCTTTGACTCGGTGAGTTTCGCGGCATTCCGACTTCGATGCCCCGGTTGCCGAAATTCAGTTGCCTTTGAATTTCGGGTGATCCCTCTTGAGCATGTATGCTTCTGCTACTTGTTCTACATCAGACTTCTTCCGCAAACGGCGAAACGCTTTGACTCGGTGAGTTTCGCGGCATTCCGACTTCGATGCCCCGGTTGCCGAAATTCAGTTGCCTTTGAATTTCGGGTGATCCCTCTTGAGCATGTATGCTTCTGCTACTTGTTCTACATCAGACTTCTTCCGCAAACGGCGAAACGCTTTGACTCGGTGAGTTTCGCGGCATTCCGACTTCGATGCCCCGGTTGCCGAAATTCAGTTGCCTTTGAATTTCGGGTGATCCCTCTTGAGCATGTATGCTTCTGCTACTTGTTCTACATCAGACTTCCTTCCGCAAACGGCGAAACGCTTTGACTCGGTGAGTTTCGCGGCATTCCGACTTCGATGCCCCGGTTGCCGAAATTCAGTTGCCTTTGAATTTCGGGTGATCCCTCTTGAGCATGTATGCTTCTGCTACTTGTTCTACATCAGACTTCTTCCGCAAACGGCGAAACGCTTTGACTCGGTGAGTTTCGCGGCATTCCGACTTCGATGCCCGGTTGCCGAAATTCAGTTGCCTTTGAATTTCGGGTGATCCCTCTTGAGCATGTATGCTTCTGCTACTTGTTCTACATCAGACTTCCTTCCGCAAACGGCGAAACGCTTTGACTCGGTGAGTTTCGCGGCATTCCGACTTCGATGCCCCGGTTGCCGAAATTCAGTTGCCTTTGAATTTCGGGTGATCCCTCTTGAGCATGTATGCTTCTGCTACTTGTTCTACATCAGACTTCCTTCCGCAAACGGCGAAACGCTTTGACTCGGTGAGTTTCGCGGCATTCCGACTTCGATGCCCCGGTTGCCGAAATTCAGTTGCCTTTGAATTTCGGGTGATCCCTCTTGAGCATGTATGCTTCTGCTACTTGTTCTACATCAGACTTCTTCCGCAAACGGCGAAACGCTTTGACTCGGTGAGTTTCGCGGCATTCCGACTTCGATGCCCCGGTTGCCGAAATTCAGTTGCCTTTGAATTTCGGGTGATCCCTCTTGAGCATGTATGCTTCTGCTACTTGTTCTACATCAGACTTCCTTCCGCAAACGGCGAAACGCTTTGACTCGGTGAGTTTCGCGGCATTCCGACTTCGATGCCCCGGTTGCCGAAATTCAGTTGCCTTTGAATTTCGGGTGATCCCTCTTGAGCATGTATGCTTCTGCTACTTGTTCTACATCAGACTTCTTCCGCAAACGGCGAAACGCTTTGACTCGGTGAGTTTCGCGGCATTCCGACTTCGATGCCCCGGTTGCCGAAATTCAGTTGCCTTTGAATTTCGGGTGATCCCTCTTGAGCATGTATGCTTCTGCTACTTGTTCTACATCAGACTTCTTCCGCAAACGGCGAAACGCTTTGACTCGGTGAGTTTCGCGGCATTCCGACTTCGATGCCCCGGTTGCCGAAATTCAGTTGCCTTTGAATTTCGGGTGATCCCTCTTGAGCATGTATGCTTCTGCTACTTGTTCTACATCAGACTTCTTCCGCAAACGGCGAAACGCTTTGACTCGGTGAGTTTCGCGGCATTCCGACTTCGATGCCCCGGTTGCCGAAATTCAGTTGCCTTTGAATTTCGGGTGATCCCTCTTGAGCATGTATGCTTCTGCTACTTGTTCTACATCAGACTTCTTCCGCAAACGGCGAAACGCTTTGACTCGGTGAGTTTCGCGGCATTCCGACTTCGATGCCCCGGTTGCCGAAATTCAGTTGCCTTTGAATTTCGGGTGATCCCTCTTGAGCATGTATGCTTCTGCTACTTGTTCTACATCAGACTTCCTTCCGCAAACGGCGAAACGCTTTGACTCGGTGAGTTTCGCGGCATTCCGACTTCGATGCCCCGGTTGCCGAAATTCAGTTGCCTTTGAATTTCGGGTGATCCCTCTTGAGCATGTATGCTTCTGCTACTTGTTCTACATCAGACTTCCTTCCGCAAACGGCGAAACGCTTTGACTCGGTGAGTTTCGCGGCATTCCGACTTCGATGCCCCGGTTGCCGAAATTCAGTTGCCTTTGAATTTCGGGTGATCCCTCTTGAGCATGTATGCTTCTGCTACTTGTTCTACATCAGACTTCTTCCGCAAACGGCGAAACGCTTTGACTCGGTGAGTTTCGCGGCATTCCGACTTCGATGCCCCGGTTGCCGAAATTCAGTTGCCTTTGAATTTCGGGTGATCCCTCTTGAGCATGTATGCTTCTGCTACTTGTTCTACATCAGACTTCTTCCGCAAACGGCGAAACGCTTTGACTCGGTGAGTTTCGCGGCATTCCGACTTCGATGCCCCGGTTGCCGAAATTCAGTTGCCTTTGAATTTCGGGTGATCCCTCTTGAGCATGTATGCTTCTGCTACTTGTTCTACATCAGACTTCTTCCGCAAACGGCGAAACGCTTTGACTCGGTGAGTTTCGCGGCATTCCGACTTCGATGCCCCGGTTGCCGAAATTCAGTTGCCTTTGAATTTCGGGTGATCCCTCTTGAGCATGTATGCTTCTGCTACTTGTTCTACATCAGACTTCTTCCGCAAACGGCGAAACGCTTTGACTCGGTGAGTTTCGCGGCATTCCGACTTCGATGCCCCGGTTGCCGAAATTCAGTTGCCTTTGAATTTCGGGTGATCCCTCTTGAGCATGTATGCTTCTGCTACTTGTTCTACATCAGACTTCTTCCGCAAACGGCGAAACGCTTTGACTCGGTGAGTTTCGCGGCATTCCGACTTCGATGCCCCGGTTGCCGAAATTCAGTTGCCTTTGAATTTCGGGTGATCCCTCTTGAGCATGTATGCTTCTGCTACTTGTTCTACATCAGACTTCTTCCGCAAACGGCGAAACGCTTTGACTCGGTGAGTTTCGCGGCATTCCGACTTCGATGCCCCGGTTGCCGAAATTCAGTTGCCTTTGAATTTCGGGTGATCCCTCTTGAGCATGTATGCTTCTGCTACTTGTTCTACATCAGACTTCTTCCGCAAACGGCGAAACGCTTTGACTCGGTGAGTTTCGCGGCATTCCGACTTCGATGCCCCGGTTGCCGAAATTCAGTTGCCTTTGAATTTCGGGTGATCCCTCTTGAGCATGTATGCTTCTGCTACTTGTTCTACATCAGACTTCTTCCGCAAACGGCGAAACGCTTTGACTCGGTGAGTTTCGCGGCATTCCGACTTCGATGCCCCGGTTGCCGAAATTCAGTTGCCTTTGAATTTCGGGTGATCCCTCTTGAGCATGTATGCTTCTGCTACTTGTTCTACATCAGACTCCTTCCGCAAACGGCGAAACGCTTTGACTCGGTGAGTTTCGCGGCATTCCGACTTCGATGCCCCGGTTGCCGAAATTCAGTTGCCTTTGAATTTCGGGTGATCCCTCTTGAGCATGTATGCTTCTGCTACTTGTTCTACATCAGACTTCCTTCCGCAAACGGCGAAACGCTTTGACTCGGTGAGTTTCGCGGCATTCCGACTTCGATGCCCCGGTTGCCGAAATTCAGTTGCCTTTGAATTTCGGGTGATCCCTCTTGAGCATGTATGCTTCTGCTACTTGTTCTACATCAGACTTCTTCCGCAAACGGCGAAACGCTTTGACTCGGTGAGTTTCGCGGCATTCCGACTTCGATGCCCCGGTTGCCGAAATTCAGTTGCCTTTGAATTTCGGGTGATCCCTCTTGAGCATGTATGCTTCTGCTACTTGTTCTACATCAGACTTCCTTCCGCAAACGGCGAAACGCTTTGACTCGGTGAGTTTCGCGGCATTCCGACTTCGATGCCCCGGTTGCCGAAATTCAGTTGCCTTTGAATTTCGGGTGATCCCTCTTGAGCATGTATGCTTCTGCTACTTGTTCTACATCAGACTTCCTTCCGCAAACGGCGAAACGCTTTGACTCGGTGAGTTTCGCGGCATTCCGACTTCGATGCCCCGGTTGCCGAAATTCAGTTGCCTTTGAATTTCGGGTGATCCCTCTTGAGCATGTATGCTTCTGCTACTTGTTCTACATCAGACTTCCTTCCGCAAACGGCGAAACGCTTTGACTCGGTGAGTTTCGCGGCATTCCGACTTCGATGCCCCGGTTGCCGAAATTCAGTTGCCTTTGAATTTCGGGTGATCCCTCTTGAGCATGTATGCTTCTGCTACTTGTTCTACATCAGACTTCTTCCGCAAACGGCGAAACGCTTTGACTCGGTGAGTTTCGCGGCATTCCGACTTCGATGCCCCGGTTGCCGAAATTCAGTTGCCTTTGAATTTCGGGTGATCCCTCTTGAGCATGTATGCTTCTGCTACTTGTTCTACATCAGACTTCTTCCGCAAACGGCGAAACGCTTTGACTCGGTGAGTTTCGCGGCATTCCGACTTCGATGCCCCGGTTGCCGAAATTCAGTTGCCTTTGAATTTCGGGTGATCCCTCTTGAGCATGTATGCTTCTGCTACTTGTTCTACATCAGACTTCTTCCGCAAACGGCGAAACGCTTTGACTCGGTGAGTTTCGCGGCATTCCGACTTCGATGCCCCGGTTGCCGAAATTCAGTTGCCTTTGAATTTCGGGTGATCCCTCTTGAGCATGTATGCTTCTGCTACTTGTTCTACATCAGACTTCCTTCCGCAAACGGCGAAACGCTTTGACTCGGTGAGTTTCGCGGCATTCCGACTTCGATGCCCCGGTTGCCGAAATTCAGTTGCCTTTGAATTTCGGGTGATCCCTCTTGAGCATGTATGCTTCTGCTACTTGTTCTACATCAGACTTCTTCCGCAAACGGCGAAACGCTTTGACTCGGTGAGTTTCGCGGCATTCCGACTTCGATGCCCCGGTTGCCGAAATTCAGTTGCCTTTGAATTTCGGGTGATCCCTCTTGAGCATGTATGCTTCTGCTACTTGTTCTACATCAGACTTCCTTCCGCAAACGGCGAAACGCTTTGACTCGGTGAGTTTCGCGGCATTCCGACTTCGATGCCCCGGTTGCCGAAATTCAGTTGCCTTTGAATTTCGGGTGATCCCTCTTGAGCATGTATGCTTCTGCTACTTGTTCTACATCAGACTTCTTCCGCAAACGGCGAAACGCTTTGACTCGGTGAGTTTCGCGGCATTCCGACTTCGATGCCCCGGTTGCCGAAATTCAGTTGCCTTTGAATTTCGGGTGATCCCTCTTGAGCATGTATGCTTCTGCTACTTGTTCTACATCAGACTTCTTCCGCAAACGGCGAAACGCTTTGACTCGGTGAGTTTCGCGGCATTCCGACTTCGATGCCCCGGTTGCCGAAATTCAGTTGCCTTTGAATTTCGGGTGATCCCTCTTGAGCATGTATGCTTCTGCTACTTGTTCTACATCAGACTTCTTCCGCAAACGGCGAAACGCTTTGACTCGGTGAGTTTCGCGGCATTCCGACTTCGATGCCCCGGTTGCCGAAATTCAGTTGCCTTTGAATTTCGGGTGATCCCTCTTGAGCATGTATGCTTCTGCTACTTGTTCTACATCAGACTTCTTCCGCAAACGGCGAAACGCTTTGACTCGGTGAGTTTCGCGGCATTCCGACTTCGATGCCCCGGTTGCCGAAATTCAGTTGCCTTTGAATTTCGGGTGATCCCTCTTGAGCATGTATGCTTCTGCTACTTGTTCTACATCAGACTTCTTCCGCAAACGGCGAAACGCTTTGACTCGGTGAGTTTCGCGGCATTCCGACTTCGATGCCCCGGTTGCCGAAATTCAGTTGCCTTTGAATTTCGGGTGATCCCTCTTGAGCATGTATGCTTCTGCTACTTGTTCTACATCAGACTTCCTTCCGCAAACGGCGAAACGCTTTGACTCGGTGAGTTTCGCGGCATTCCGACTTCGATGCCCCGGTTGCCGAAATTCAGTTGCCTTTGAATTTCGGGTGATCCCTCTTGAGCATGTATGCTTCTGCTACTTGTTCTACATCAGACTTCCTTCCGCAAACGGCGAAACGCTTTGACTCGGTGAGTTTCGCGGCATTCCGACTTCGATGCCCCGGTTGCCGAAATTCAGTTGCCTTTGAATTTCGGGTGATCCCTCTTGAGCATGTATGCTTCTGCTACTTGTTCTACATCAGACTTTCTTCCGCAAACGGCGAAACGCTTTGACTCGGTGAGTTTCGCGGCATTCCGACTTCGATGCCCCGGTTGCCGAAATTCAGTTGCCTTTGAATTTCGGGTGATCCCTCTTGAGCATGTATGCTTCTGCTACTTGTTCTACATCAGACTTCTTCCGCAAACGGCGAAACGCTTTGACTCGGTGAGTTTCGCGGCATTCCGACTTCGATGCCCCGGTTGCCGAAATTCAGTTGCCTTTGAATTTCGGGTGATCCCTCTTGAGCATGTATGCTTCTGCTACTTGTTCTACATCAGACTTCCTTCCGCAAACGGCGAAACGCTTTGACTCGGTGAGTTTCGCGGCATTCCGACTTCGATGCCCCGGTTGCCGAAATTCAGTTGCCTTTGAATTTCGGGTGATCCCTCTTGAGCATGTATGCTTCTGCTACTTGTTCTACATCAGACTTTCTTCCGCAAACGGCGAAACGCTTTGACTCGGTGAGTTTCGCGGCATTCCGACTTCGATGCCCCGGTTGCCGAAATTCAGTTGCCTTTGAATTTCGGGTGATCCCTCTTGAGCATGTATGCTTCTGCTACTTGTTCTACATCAGACTTCCTTCCGCAAACGGCGAAACGCTTTGACTCGGTGAGTTTCGCGGCATTCCGACTTCGATGCCCCGGTTGCCGAAATTCAGTTGCCTTTGAATTTCGGGTGATCCCTCTTGAGCATGTATGCTTCTGCTACTTGTTCTACATCAGACTTCCTTCCGCAAACGGCGAAACGCTTTGACTCGGTGAGTTTCGCGGCATTCCGACTTCGATGCCCCGGTTGCCGAAATTCAGTTGCCTTTGAATTTCGGGTGATCCCTCTTGAGCATGTATGCTTCTGCTACTTGTTCTACATCAGACTTTCTTCCGCAAACGGCGAAACGCTTTGACTCGGTGAGTTTCGCGGCATTCCGACTTCGATGCCCCGGTTGCCGAAATTCAGTTGCCTTTGAATTTCGGGTGATCCCTCTTGAGCATGTATGCTTCTGCTACTTGTTCTACATCAGACTTCCTTCCGCAAACGGCGAAACGCTTTGACTCGGTGAGTTTCGCGGCATTCCGACTTCGATGCCCCGGTTGCCGAAATTCAGTTGCCTTTGAATTTCGGGTGATCCCTCTTGAGCATGTATGCTTCTGCTACTTGTTCTACATCAGACTTCCTTCCGCAAACGGCGAAACGCTTTGACTCGGTGAGTTTCGCGGCATTCCGACTTCGATGCCCCGGTTGCCGAAATTCAGTTGCCTTTGAATTTCGGGTGATCCCTCTTGAGCATGTATGCTTCTGCTACTTGTTCTACATCAGACTTCCTTCCGCAAACGGCGAAACGCTTTGACTCGGTGAGTTTCGCGGCATTCCGACTTCGATGCCCCGGTTGCCGAAATTCAGTTGCCTTTGAATTTCGGGTGATCCCTCTTGAGCATGTATGCTTCTGCTACTTGTTCTACATCAGACTTCTTCCGCAAACGGCGAAACGCTTTGACTCGGTGAGTTTCGCGGCATTCCGACTTCGATGCCCCGGTTGCCGAAATTCAGTTGCCTTTGAATTTCGGGTGATCCCTCTTGAGCATGTATGCTTCTGCTACTTGTTCTACATCAGACTTCTTCCGCAAACGGCGAAACGCTTTGACTCGGTGAGTTTCGCGGCATTCCGACTTCGATGCCCCGGTTGCCGAAATTCAGTTGCCTTTGAATTTCGGGTGATCCCTCTTGAGCATGTATGCTTCTGCTACTTGTTCTACATCAGACTTCTTCCGCAAACGGCGAAACGCTTTGACTCGGTGAGTTTCGCGGCATTCCGACTTCGATGCCCCGGTTGCCGAAATTCAGTTGCCTTTGAATTTCGGGTGATCCCTCTTGAGCATGTATGCTTCTGCTACTTGTTCTACATCAGACTTCCTTCCGCAAACGGCGAAACGCTTTGACTCGGTGAGTTTCGCGGCATTCCGACTTCGATGCCCCGGTTGCCGAAATTCAGTTGCCTTTGAATTTCGGGTGATCCCTCTTGAGCATGTATGCTTCTGCTACTTGTTCTACATCAGACTTCCTTCCGCAAACGGCGAAACGCTTTGACTCGGTGAGTTTCGCGGCATTCCGACTTCGATGCCCCGGTTGCCGAAATTCAGTTGCCTTTGAATTTCGGGTGATCCCTCTTGAGCATGTATGCTTCTGCTACTTGTTCTACATCAGACTTTCTTCCGCAAACGGCGAAACGCTTTGACTCGGTGAGTTTCGCGGCATTCCGACTTCGATGCCCCGGTTGCCGAAATTCAGTTGCCTTTGAATTTCGGGTGATCCCTCTTGAGCATGTATGCTTCTGCTACTTGTTCTACATCAGACTTCTTCCGCAAACGGCGAAACGCTTTGACTCGGTGAGTTTCGCGGCATTCCGACTTCGATGCCCCGGTTGCCGAAATTCAGTTGCCTTTGAATTTCGGGTGATCCCTCTTGAGCATGTATGCTTCTGCTACTTGTTCTACATCAGACTTCCTTCCGCAAACGGCGAAACGCTTTGACTCGGTGAGTTTCGCGGCATTCCGACTTCGATGCCCCGGTTGCCGAAATTCAGTTGCCTTTGAATTTCGGGTGATCCCTCTTGAGCATGTATGCTTCTGCTACTTGTTCTACATCAGACTTCTTCCGCAAACGGCGAAACGCTTTGACTCGGTGAGTTTCGCGGCATTCCGACTTCGATGCCCCGGTTGCCGAAATTCAGTTGCCTTTGAATTTCGGGTGATCCCTCTTGAGCATGTATGCTTCTGCTACTTGTTCTACATCAGACTTCCTTCCGCAAACGGCGAAACGCTTTGACTCGGTGAGTTTCGCGGCATTCCGACTTCGATGCCCCGTTGCCGAAATTCAGTTGCCTTTGAATTTCGGGTGATCCCTCTTGAGCATGTATGCTTCTGCTACTTGTTCTACATCAGACTTCCTTCCGCAAACGGCGAAACGCTTTGACTCGGTGAGTTTCGCGGCATTCCGACTTCGATGCCCCGGTTGCCGAAATTCAGTTGCCTTTGAATTTCGGGTGATCCCTCTTGAGCATGTATGCTTCTGCTACTTGTTCTACATCAGACTTCCTTCCGCAAACGGCGAAACGCTTTGACTCGGTGAGTTTCGCGGCATTCCGACTTCGATGCCCCGGTTGCCGAAATTCAGTTGCCTTTGAATTTCGGGTGATCCCTCTTGAGCATGTATGCTTCTGCTACTTGTTCTACATCAGACTTCTTCCGCAAACGGCGAAACGCTTTGACTCGGTGAGTTTCGCGGCATTCCGACTTCGATGCCCCGGTTGCCGAAATTCAGTTGCCTTTGAATTTCGGGTGATCCCTCTTGAGCATGTATGCTTCTGCTACTTGTTCTACATCAGACTTCTTCCGCAAACGGCGAAACGCTTTGACTCGGTGAGTTTCGCGGCATTCCGACTTCGATGCCCCGGTTGCCGAAATTCAGTTGCCTTTGAATTTCGGGTGATCCCTCTTGAGCATGTATGCTTCTGCTACTTGTTCTACATCAGACTTCCTTCCGCAAACGGCGAAACGCTTTGACTCGGTGAGTTTCGCGGCATTCCGACTTCGATGCCCCGGTTGCCGAAATTCAGTTGCCTTTGAATTTCGGGTGATCCCTCTTGAGCATGTATGCTTCTGCTACTTGTTCTACATCAGACTTCTTCCGCAAACGGCGAAACGCTTTGACTCGGTGAGTTTCGCGGCATTCCGACTTCGATGCCCCGGTTGCCGAAATTCAGTTGCCTTTGAATTTCGGGTGATCCCTCTTGAGCATGTATGCTTCTGCTACTTGTTCTACATCAGACTTCCTTCCGCAAACGGCGAAACGCTTTGACTCGGTGAGTTTCGCGGCATTCCGACTTCGATGCCCCGGTTGCCGAAATTCAGTTGCCTTTGAATTTCGGGTGATCCCTCTTGAGCATGTATGCTTCTGCTACTTGTTCTACATCAGACTTTCTTCCGCAAACGGCGAAACGCTTTGACTCGGTGAGTTTCGCGGCATTCCGACTTCGATGCCCCGGTTGCCGAAATTCAGTTGCCTTTGAATTTCGGGTGATCCCTCTTGAGCATGTATGCTTCTGCTACTTGTTCTACATCAGACTTCCTTCCGCAAACGGCGAAACGCTTTGACTCGGTGAGTTTCGCGGCATTCCGACTTCGATGCCCCGGTTGCCGAAATTCAGTTGCCTTTGAATTTCGGGTGATCCCTCTTGAGCATGTATGCTTCTGCTACTTGTTCTACATCAGACTTCTTCCGCAAACGGCGAAACGCTTTGACTCGGTGAGTTTCGCGGCATTCCGACTTCGATGCCCCGTTGCCGAAATTCAGTTGCCTTTGAATTTCGGGTGATCCCTCTTGAGCATGTATGCTTCTGCTACTTGTTCTACATCAGACTTCCTTCCGCAAACGGCGAAACGCTTTGACTCGGTGAGTTTCGCGGCATTCCGACTTCGATGCCCCGGTTGCCGAAATTCAGTTGCCTTTGAATTTCGGGTGATCCCTCTTGAGCATGTATGCTTCTGCTACTTGTTCTACATCAGACTTCTTCCGCAAACGGCGAAACGCTTTGACTCGGTGAGTTTCGCGGCATTCCGACTTCGATGCCCCGGTTGCCGAAATTCAGTTGCCTTTGAATTTCGGGTGATCCCTCTTGAGCATGTATGCTTCTGCTACTTGTTCTACATCAGACTTCTTCCGCAAACGGCGAAACGCTTTGACTCGGTGAGTTTCGCGGCATTCCGACTTCGATGCCCCGGTTGCCGAAATTCAGTTGCCTTTGAATTTCGGGTGATCCCTCTTGAGCATGTATGCTTCTGCTACTTGTTCTACATCAGACTTCCTTCCGCAAACGGCGAAACGCTTTGACTCGGTGAGTTTCGCGGCATTCCGACTTCGATGCCCCGGTTGCCGAAATTCAGTTGCCTTTGAATTTCGGGTGATCCCTCTTGAGCATGTATGCTTCTGCTACTTGTTCTACATCACACTTCTTCCGCAAACGGCGAAACGCTTTGACTCGGTGAGTTTCGCGGCATTCCGACTTCGATGCCCCGGTTGCCGAAATTCAGTTGCCTTTGAATTTCGGGTGATCCCTCTTGAGCATGTATGCTTCTGCTACTTGTTCTACATCAGACTTCCTTCCGCAAACGGCGAAACGCTTTGACTCGGTGAGTTTCGCGGCATTCCGACTTCGATGCCCGGTTGCCGAAATTCAGTTGCCTTTGAATTTCGGGTGATCCCTCTTGAGCATGTATGCTTCTGCTACTTGTTCTACATCACACTTCCTTCCGCAAACGGCGAAACGCTTTGACTCGGTGAGTTTCGCGGCATTCCGACTTCGATGCCCCGGTTGCCGAAATTCAGTTGCCTTTGAATTTCGGGTGATCCCTCTTGAGCATGTATGCTTCTGCTACTTGTTCTACATCAAACTTCTTCCGCAAACGGCGAAACGCTTTGACTCGGTGAGTTTCGCGGCATTCCGACTTCGATGCCCCGGTTGCCGAAATTCAGTTGCCTTTGAATTTCGGGTGATCCCTCTTGAGCATGTATGCTTCTGCTACTTGTTCTACATCAGACTTCCTTCCGCAAACGGCGAAACGCTTTGACTCGGTGAGTTTCGCGGCATTCCGACTTCGATGCCCCGGTTGCCGAAATTCAGTTGCCTTTGAATTTCGGGTGATCCCTCTTGAGCATGTATGCTTCTGCTACTTGTTCTACATCAGACTTCCTTCCGCAAACGGCGAAACGCTTTGACTCGGTGAGTTTCGCGGCATTCCGACTTCGATGCCCCGGTTGCCGAAATTCAGTTGCCTTTGAATTTCGGGTGATCCCTCTTGAGCATGTATGCTTCTGCTACTTGTTCTACATCAGACTTCCTTCCGCAAACGGCGAAACGCTTTGACTCGGTGAGTTTCGCGGCATTCCGACTTCGATGCCCCGTTGCCGAAATTCAGTTGCCTTTGAATTTCGGGTGATCCCTCTTGAGCATGTATGCTTCTGCTACTTGTTCTACATCAGACTTCTTCCGCAAACGGCGAAACGCTTTGACTCGGTGAGTTTCGCGGCATTCCGACTTCGATGCCCCGGTTGCCGAAATTCAGTTGCCTTTGAATTTCGGGTGATCCCTCTTGAGCATGTATGCTTCTGCTACTTGTTCTACATCAACTTCTTCCGCAAACGGCGAAACGCTTTGACTCGGTGAGTTTCGCGGCATTCCGACTTCGATGCCCCGGTTGCCGAAATTCAGTTGCCTTTGAATTTCGGGTGATCCCTCTTGAGCATGTATGCTTCTGCTACTTGTTCTACATCAGACTTCCTTCCGCAAACGGCGAAACGCTTTGACTCGGTGAGTTTCGCGGCATTCCGACTTCGATGCCCCGGTTGCCGAAATTCAGTTGCCTTTGAATTTCGGGTGATCCCTCTTGAGCATGTATGCTTCTGCTACTTGTTCTACATCAGACTTCCTTCCGCAAACGGCGAAACGCTTTGACTCGGTGAGTTTCGCGGCATTCCGACTTCGATGCCCGGTTGCCGAAATTCAGTTGCCTTTGAATTTCGGGTGATCCCTCTTGAGCATGTATGCTTCTGCTACTTGTTCTACATCAGACTTCTTCCGCAAACGGCGAAACGCTTTGACTCGGTGAGTTTCGCGGCATTCCGACTTCGATGCCCGGTTGCCGAAATTCAGTTGCCTTTGAATTTCGGGTGATCCCTCTTGAGCATGTATGCTTCTGCTACTTGTTCTACATCAGACTTCCTTCCGCAAACGGCGAAACGCTTTGACTCGGTGAGTTTCGCGGCATTCCGACTTCGATGCCCCGGTTGCCGAAATTCAGTTGCCTTTGAATTTCGGGTGATCCCTCTTGAGCATGTATGCTTCTGCTACTTGTTCTACATCAGACTTCCTTCCGCAAACGGCGAAACGCTTTGACTCGGTGAGTTTCGCGGCATTCCGACTTCGATGCCCCGGTTGCCGAAATTCAGTTGCCTTTGAATTTCGGGTGATCCCTCTTGAGCATGTATGCTTCTGCTACTTGTTCTACATCAGACTTCTTCCGCAAACGGCGAAACGCTTTGACTCGGTGAGTTTCGCGGCATTCCGACTTCGATGCCCCGGTTGCCGAAATTCAGTTGCCTTTGAATTTCGGGTGATCCCTCTTGAGCATGTATGCTTCTGCTACTTGTTCTACATCAGACTTTCTTCCGCAAACGGCGAAACGCTTTGACTCGGTGAGTTTCGCGGCATTCCGACTTCGATGCCCCGGTTGCCGAAATTCAGTTGCCTTTGAATTTCGGGTGATCCCTCTTGAGCATGTATGCTTCTGCTACTTGTTCTACATCAGACTTCCTTCCGCAAACGGCGAAACGCTTTGACTCGGTGAGTTTCGCGGCATTCCGACTTCGATGCCCGGTTGCCGAAATTCAGTTGCCTTTGAATTTCGGGTGATCCCTCTTGAGCAAGTATGCTTCTGCTACTTGTTCTACATCACACTTCCTTCCGCAAATGGCGAAACGCTTTGACTCGGTGAGTTTCGCGGCATTCCGACTTCGATGCCCCGGTTGCCGAAATTCAGTTGCCTTTGAATTTCGGGTGATCCCTCTTGAGCATGTATGCTTCTGCTACTTGTTCTACATCACACTTCTTCCGCAAACGGCGAAACGCTTTGACTCGGTGAGTTTCGCGGCATTCCGACTTCGATGCCCCGGTTGCCGAAATTCAGTTGCCTTTGAATTTTGGGTGATCCCTCTTGAGCATGTATGCTTCTGCTACTTGTTCTACATCATACTTCCTTCTGCAAACGGCGAAACGCTTTGACTCGGTGAGTTTCGCGGCATTCCGTACTTCGATTGCCCTTTTGCCGAGAAATTCAGTTGCCTTTGAAGCGGGTGATCCCTCTGTGAGCCTGTCTTAAAGTGTGTGTGTGTGTGTGTGTGTGGTGTCAGCTTCTTTCGGCAAACGGCGAAACGCCTTATAACTCAGGTGAGTTTCGCGGCATTCCGACTTCACATCGCCCCGTTTCCCGGATTCAGTTTGCCTTTGAATTTTCAGTGTGTTCCCTCTTGAAGCATGTTTGGCTTCTGCTACTTGTTCTACATCATAATTGCTTCCGCAAACGGCGAAACGCTTTGACTCCGTGAGTTTTCGCGGCGTTCCGACTTCGATGCCCCGGTGCCGAAATTCAGTTGCGTTAGGAGTTTTCGTGTGATCCCTCTAGAGCATGTATGCTTCTGCTACTTGTGGTACATCAGACTTCCTTCCGCAAACGGCGCAACGCGTTTGACTCGGTGAGTTTCGCGGCTCCTTTCGACTTCGATGGCCCGTTTGCCCGAAATTCAGTTGCCTTTGAATTTCGGGGTGATCCCTCTTGTTGTATGCTTCTGCTACTTGTTCTACATTAAGATTCCTTTCGCAAAGGGCGAAACGCTTTGACTAAGTTAGTTTCGCGGCTCCACGACTTCGATGCCCCGTTTGTGCCGAAATTCAGTTGCCTTTGAATTTCGAGTGATCCCTATTGAGCATGTATGCTGCTGCTACTTGTTCTACATCAGACTATTCTTCCGCAGAAGGCGGAACTCTTTGACTCGGTGAGTTTCGGGACATTCCGGCTTCGATGCCCCGGTTGCCGAAATTGCGTTGCCTTTGAATGTAGGGTGATCCCTCTTGAGCCTGTTTGCTTCAGCTATTTGTTCTACATCATTGCTCTTTCGCAAACGGCCGAAATGCTTTGACTCGGTGAGTTTTGCGGCATTCCCGACTTCCATGCCACGGTTGCCGAAATTCAGTTGCTTTTGAATTTTCGTGTGATCCCTCTTGAGCATGTATGGCTTCTGCTACTTGTTCTACATCAGACTTCCTTCCGCAAACGGTGAAACGGTTTGACTCGGTGAGTTTTTGCGGCCATTTCCGCCTTCTCGATGCCCCTGTTTGCCGAAATTCAGTTGCCTTTTGAATTTCGTGTGATCACTGCTTGTAGCATGTATGCCTTCTGCTACTTTCTTTCTACATACGACTTCCGTTCGCCAACGGCGAAACGCTTTGGCTCGGTGAGTTTGCGCGGCATTTCTATCGACTCTCGATGCCCTGGTTTCCAAGAAATTTCAGTTGCCTTTGAATTTCGGGTAGATCCCTCTTGAGCATGGGTATGCTTCTGGCTACTTGTTCTACATCAGACTTCCTTCCGCAAACGGCGAAAACGCTTTGGACTCGGTGAGTTTTCGCTGGACATTCCGACTTCGATTGCCCCGGTTTCGCCGAAATTTCAGTTGCCATTTGAATTTCGAGGTGTTGATCCCTCTCTGAGCATGTTGTGCTTATCTGCTACTTGTTCTACAGATCAGACTTCCTTCCGCATAAAGGGCGAAACGCTTTGAGCTCAGGTGAGTTTCTCGGCATTCCGGCTTCGATGCCTCCGGTTGCCGAAATTGAGTTGCCTTTGAATTTCGGGTGATCCATGCTTGAGTTGTGATGCTTTCTGCTACTTGTTCTACCAATCAGACCATCTTCCGCATCGGCAAAACGCTTTGACTTCGTGAGTTTCGCGGCATTCCGGACTTCGATGCCCCGGTTGTCCCGAAATTCAGTTGCCTCTTTGAATTTTGGGTGATCCCTCTTGAGGCAATTGTATGCTTCTGCTCACTTGTTCTACATCAGACTTTCTTCCGCAAAGGGCGATACGCTTTGACTCGGTGAGTTTCGCGGCATTCCGACTTCCGATGCCCCGTTTGCCGAAATTCAGTTGCCTTTGAATTTCAGGTGATCCCCTCTTGAGCATGTATGCTTTCTGCTACTTGTTCTACTTCAGACTTTCTTCCGCAATGGGCGAAACGCTTTGAACTCGGTGAGTTTCTCGACATTCCGACTTTCCGATTGCTCCCCGGTTGCCGAAATTCAGTTGCCTTTGAAATTTCGGGTGATCCCTCTTGAGCATGTATGCTTCTGCTACTTGTTTTCTAGACATAAGACTTATTCTTCCGCTGAAACGGGCGAAACGCTTTGACTACTCGCGGTGAGTTTCTCGGCATTCCGACGCCTTCGATGCCCCGGTTGTCGAAATTGAGTTGCCTTTGAATTTCGGGTGATCCCTCTTGAGCATGTATGCTTTCTGCTACTTGTTTCTAACCATCAGACTTTCTTCCGCAAAGGGCTCGAAACGCTTTGACTCCGGTGATTTTCGCGGCCCAATTTCCGACTTCGATGCCCGCGGTTGCCGAAATTAGTTGCCGTTTGAAATTTCGATGTGATCCCTCTTGAGCATGTATGCTTCTGCTACTTATCCTACATACAAGAACTTTCCTCCGCAAACAGGCACGGAAACGCTTTGACTCGGTGAGTTTCCGCGGACATTCCGACTTCTGATGCCACCGTGTTGCCGAAATTCAGTTTGCCTTTGAATTTCGGGTTGATCCCCTCTTGAGCCTGTATGCTTTCTGCTACTTGTTCTACATCAGACTTCCTTTCCGCAAAGGGCGAAACGCTTTGACTCGGTGTAGTTTTCGCGGCATCCACGACTTCGATGCCCCGGTTGCCGAAATTCAGTTTTGCCTTTGAATTTTCGGGTTGATCCCTCTTGAGCATGTATTGCTTCTGCTACTGTGTTCTACATCACACTTCCTTCCGCAAATCGAACGGCGAAACGCTTTGACTCGGTGAGGTTTCGCCGAGGCCATTTAACCGACTATAGCCATCTGCCCCTGTTTGCCGAAAATCAGTTGCCTTTGAAATTTCGAGTGAACCCTCTTGAGCATGTATGCTTCTGCTACTTGTTGCTACATCAGCCGTTCGTTCCGCGAAACGTGGCGAAAAACGCTGCTTTGACTCGGTGAGTTTCGCGGCATTCCGACTTCGATGCCCTGGTTGCCGAAATCAGGTTGCCTTTTGAATTTCGGGTTTGAATCCATCTTGAGCATTGTATGCTTCTGCTACTTGCTTCTACATAAAGGTACTCCTTCCGCAAAACGGCGAAACGCTTTTGACTCGGTGAGTTGTCGCGGCATTCCGACGTTCGATGCCCCGGTTGCCGAAAATTCAGTTGCCTTTTGAATTTCGAGTGATCCCTCTTGAGCATGTATGCTTTCTTGCTACTTGTTCTACATCAGACTTCTTCCGCAAAAAGGCAGAGAACGCTTTGACTCTGGTGAGTTTCGGCAGGCATTACCGACTTCGATGCGCCGGTTGCCCGACAATTCAGTTAGCACCTTTGAATTTCGGGTGATCCCTCTATGGAGCATGTATGCTTCTGCTTACTTGTTCTACATACAGACTTTCTAAAGAAAGAAAATTCTTTGCCGTAAACAACGAAACGCTTTGACTCGGTGAGTTTTGCTCGGGCATTCCGCCTTCGATGCCCCGTTTGTCGAAATTCCAGTTGCCTTTTGATATTTCGGGTGATCCCTCTTGAGTCACGTGCAGTTATGCTTCTGCTTAACTTGTTCTACATAAGACTTCTTCCGCAAAGGCGCAGGACGCTTTAGAACCTCCGTTAGTGAGTTTCGCGCGTGCATTCCGACGTTCGATGCCCTGTTTGCACAAAATTCTAGTTGTGCCTTTGAATTTCGGGTGATCCCTCTTGAGCATGTATGCATCTGCTACTTGTTCTACATCGAGACTTTCTTCCGCAAACGGCGAAATCGTCTTTGACTCGGTGAGTTTTCGCGGCATTCCGACTTCGAGGGCACCCCGGTTGCCGAAATTTAGTTGCCGTTTGAATTTCCCGTGTGATCCACTCTTGAGCATGTAAGCTTCTGCTACTTGTTCTACATAAGACTTCCTTCTCCGCAAAACGGCGAATAACGCTTTGACTCGGTGAGTTTCGCGGGCAGTTTCCGACTTACGATGCCCCCGTTTGCCGAAATTCAGTTGCCTTTGATTATCGTGTGATCCCTCTTGAGCTCATGTATACCTTCTGCTACTTGTTCTACATCATACTTAAATCCTTCCCGCAAAACGGGCGAAACGCTATTGACTCGGTGAGTTTCAGCCGGCATTCCGGCTTCGATGCCCCGTGTTGCCGAGAAATTCAGTTGCCTTTGAATTTCGGGTGTATCCCTCTTGAGGATGTAGGGCCTTCTGCTACTTGTTCTACATCATGACTTCCTTCCGCAAAACGGCGAAAACGCTTTGACGTCGGTGAGTCTTCGCGGCATACCGACTCTCGATGCCCCGTTTTGCCGAAATTCAGTTGCCTTTGAATTTCGACGGTGATCCCTCTTTGAGCATGTATGCTTCTTCTACTTGTTGCTACATCATGACTTCTTCGGCTAAAGGCGAAAAACGCTTTGACTCGGTGAGTTTCGGGTCATTCCGGATTCGATTGCCCCGGGGGGCGCAATGCAGTTGCCTTTGAATTTCGGTGATCCCTCCTTGAGCCTGTATACATCTGCTACTTGTTCTACATCATACTTTCTTCCGCAAACTGGCGAGAATGCTTTGACTCGGTGTCGTTTCGCGGCATTTCGACTTCCATGCCCGGTTGCCGAAATTCAGTTGCTTTTGAATGTTTGTGTGATCCCTCTTGAGCATGTCGCTTCTGCCTACTTGTTCTACATCAGACTTTTCTAGCAGAAAGGGATGAAACGCTTTGAATCGGTGTGTTTCGGGACATTCTCTCGACTTCGATGCCCGGTTGCCGAAATTCCGTTGCCCTTGAATTTCGAGTAGATCCCTTTTGAGCCTGTACGCTTCTTTTTTTTTTTTATTTTTCTTGTTTGACGACTAGTTCATACATAAGACTTTTGCGCAGCAACGGCGAAACGCTTTGACAAGTTAGTGTTTAGCGGCATTCCGCCTTCGATGCCCCGTTTGCCGAAATTCAGTTGCCTTTGAATTTGCGTGTGATCCTCATTGAGCATGTATTGTTTCTGCTACTTGTTTCTAATCATAGACTTCGCCTTCCGTCAAACGGCTCGAAACGCTTTGTGGACTTCTGTGTCAGAAAGCGTTTCGCCGGTTTGCGGAAAGAAAAAGGTAAATGTGATAGTTAGAACATGGTTAGCAGAAGTCATAACATGCTCAAGAGGGATCACACCGAAAATTCGAAGGCAACTGGAAAATATTCGGCAAAGCGTGGAGCATCGAGAAGGGGCGAATGCTTTCGGAGGATAACTCACCGAAGTCAAATGTCGGTTTTCGTCTCGGTTTGCTGGAAAGAAAAAGTATGATGTAGGAACAAGATAGCAGACGAAAGATTACATGCTCATAAGAGGGAATCACTCGAAATTCAAGATGGCAACTGAATTTTCCGGCTATACGGGCATCGAAGTCGGTAATGTCCCGTAAACTCAGGCGAGTCAAAGTCGTTTTCGCCCCTTTGCGGAAGGAAGTACTTTTATTACCTCGCTTAACGTTAGGCAGTCTGATGTTAGTAACAATATAGTGAAGCAGTAAAAGCATACATGCTCAAGAGGTGATCACGCGAACATGTGTCAAAATGCAAACTGAATTTCGGCAACCGTGGGCATCGAAAATACGTCTCGGAAATTGCCCTCGAAACTCATGTGACCGATGTCTAAAGTGTATTCGCCGTTTGCGGAAGGAAAGAAATATGTTTGATGTAGTGAACAAGTAGCAGAAGCATACTATGGCTCAAAGAGGGGAATCACGCGAAATTCAAACGGGCACACTGAAATTTCGGGCAACCCGGTGGCATCGGTAAGCCGGGGAATGGCTCGAAAGCTCACCGAGTTCAAAGCGTTTTTCGCCGTTTGCGGAAGAAGGAAAGTCTGAATGTTAGAAACAAGTAAGCTCAAGAAGCATACATTTGCTCAAGAGGAATCACTCGAAACATTCGCCAAAGGCAATCTGAATTTCGGCTCAACCGGATGGCATCGAAAGTCGGAATGGCCGCGAAACTCACCGAGCCAAAGCGTTTCGCCCACGTCTTGCGGAAGATAAGTGTGATGTAGACAAGTAGCCAGAAGGTTACCATGCTCAAAGAGGGATTCAACCCGAAATTCAAAGGCGAAACTGAATTTTCGGCTCTAACCGTGCTGGTGCTTTGTGGCGAGAATCGTAAAAAAAAATTTCAGTCGGAATTGGCGTGAAAACTCATCCGAGTCAAGAGCGTTTTTCGCCGTTTGCTCGGAAAGGAAAGAGTTATGATGTAGAACAGAGTAGCTAGAAGACAAGATACTATGCTTCAAGAGGGATTCACCCGAAATTCAGAGGGCAACTGAATTTCTGGCAACCGGGTGGCATCGAAGGTTCGGAATTGCCGCGATAAAACTAACCGGGAGCCTCCAAAGCGTGTTTCGCCGTCTTTTGCGGAAGGCGAAAAGTGTGATGTAGGAAACAGATAGTGTAGCAGAAGACATACAATGCTTCGCAAGATGGGATCACCCGAAGATTCACTAAGGCAATCTGTAATTTCAGGCTATCCGGTGGCATTCGAAGTTCGGAATGCTTATCGGCAGGCCGAAAACTCACCGAGTCAAAGGTGTTCTCGCCGTTATGGCGGGAAGGAGGTGTAAGTTCTGATGTAGAACTACGTAGCAGGAAGCATACATTGATTCAAGAGGGAATCACACGAAATTCTTAAAGGCAACTTGAAATTTACGGTCAACCGGGTGCATCGAATAAGTCGGGCAATGACCGCGAAGAAACTCACCGAGTCAATGCGTTTTTTCTGCCGTTTGTCCGGAAGGGACAGTATGAGTGTGTAGAACAAGTAGACAGAGGAAGCATAAAATGCTCTAAGATGGGATCACCCGAAAATTCGCAAAGGCAACTGTAAATTTCGGTCATTACCGGGGGGCACTTCGAAGTGACGGTAATGCCTCGAAAACTCACACGAGTTTCAAAGCTGGTTTCGCTGTATTGCGGAAGGAAAAGTCATGATGTAGAAACAAGTAGCAGGAAGCCATACAATGCTCAGGACGAGGGATGTCACCCGAGAACGCGCCACAAAGGCAATCTGGAATTTGTCGGCTAACCGGTGGCTTCGCGAAGTCGGATATGCCTCGAAACTCCACACGTAAGTCAAAGCGTTTCGTGTTTTTGCCGGGAAGAAAGTCTGATGATTAGAACAATGTCAAGTCAGAATGGCATACTGATGCGTCAAGAGGGATCAAACCCGATAATTCAAAGGCTCAAATGAATTTCGGCATAGCGGGGCATCGAATTTTGTACGGAAAATGCCGCGAAGAACTCACCGAGTCAAAGCGTGTTTTTCGCCGTTTGCGGAAAGAAATGTATGGATGTTAGATACAATAGTAGCAGAAGCATGTGGAGCGATGTCTCATTGAGGGTGATCATCGTCCGCGAAATTTCATAAGGCAACCCCCCCCGCCCCCCCACCTCTGAATTTTCGGCTAAAACGGGCGGCATTCGATTATAGTCGGAGAATGCCGTTGAAACTCACCGAGGTCAAAGTCCGTTTCGCCAGTTTGCGGGGAAGGAGAAGACTAAGTTGTGTATGTAGAAACAATGTAGCAGAAGCATACTAATGACTGCCAAGAGGGATCACCCGAAAATGCGCAAAGGCAACTGTGAATTTTCGGCAACCGGTCGGCATCGTAAGTCGGAATAATGTCCGCGAAATCCTTCCTCACCACAACGAGTAAGAAGCGTTTCGCGCCGTTTGACGGAAGAAAGTCTTCGATGCTAGAAACAAGTTTAGCAGAAGAAGTCGTACATGCGTCAAGAGGGGAGTGTCAACCGAAATTCAAAGGCAACGGGAAATTTCTGGCAACCGGGGCATCGAAGTCGGAATGGCCTCTCGAAAACAACGCTCACCGAGTCAAAAAGCGTTTCGCCGTTTGCGGAAGAGGAAGAAAGTATGATTGTATGAAGCTAAGTAGCCTAGAATAGCGATAGCTTGCTCCAAGGAGTGATCACCCGAAATTCAAATGGCAATTTGAATTTGCGCTGGGCATACCGGGGCATCGAGAAGTCGGAATTGTACCTCGAAACGCTCACCACGATGTCAAAAAAAAAGAAAGTTTTCGTCGTTTGCGGAAGGAAAGTTTTGGATGTAGAATAGAAGTTTAGCAGTACAGATAGAAAGATGCATATACTTATGCTCAAGTGTGGAGGAAATCACACCGAAATGCAAAGCCGCTAATCTGAATTTCTCGGGCAAACGGTCGGTCGTGCATCGAATGAGTCGGTAACTGCCGCGAATAACTCAACCGTTAGTCTAAAGCGCGTTTCGCCCATCTTTGCGCCCCATGACATAAGTTTGATGTAGAACAAAGTAGCAGATAGACATTACATGCTCTCAAGAGGGGATCTACCCGAAAATTCGAAGGCGAACTGAATTTTCGGCAACATTTTCAGCGGGGCCATCGAAGTCGGAATGCCGGTTAAACTCACCGAGTCAAAGCGTTTCGCCGTTGTTTTGCGGTGGAAGAGAAAGTATTGATGTAGAACAAGTAGCAGAAGCATTTGTCATGCTCATAGAGGGATCACGAAAATTGCAAAAGGCAACATGATATTTTTCGGCAAGGCGGGGCATCGAAGTCGGAATGGCTCGAAATTCTCACCGAGTCCAAGTCGTGTTCGCCGTTTTGCGGAAAAGGAAAAGAAAGTTATGATGTAAGACAAGAGTAGCAGAAGCATACATGCTCTCAAGAGAGGATTCATCCGGATATTCAAAGGCAACTGAATTTCGGCAACCGGCGCGTGGCATCGAAGTAGGAATGCCTCAAAACTCACCGAGTCAAAGAGTTTCGCCTGTTTGCTGAAGAATGTATGATGTTAGACCAAAGTAGCCGAAGCATACTTGCTCAAGTAGTGGGATCACACCGAAATTCAAGAATGCAAACCTGAATTTCGGCAACGCTGGGGCATCGTGAAGACGATATTGCCTCGAACTCTCACCGAGGTCAGAAGCGTTTCGCCCTTTGCGGAAGAAAGTATGATGTAGAACAAGTACAGAAGCATTACTATGCTCAAGAGGGTTGTCACCAGAATTGCAAATAAATGGGGGCCAATGAATGTTTCGGCAACCGGTGGGCATCGAAGGTCGGGAATGCCGCGAAAATCACCGAGTCAAGTGTTTCGTCCTGTTTGCGGATAGAGAGTTTGATGTTCAGAACAAGTAGCAGTAAGCATACATCGCTCATGAGGGATCACCCGAAATGCAAAGGCAAGAACTGAATTTCGGCAAGCGGGTGCATCGAAGGCGGAATGGCTCGAAACTCACCGTGTCAAAGGTTTTCGCCGTTTGCCGGATGAAAGAGTATGGATGTAGAACAAGTAGCAGAAGCATACATGCTCAAGAGGGATCATCCAGAAATTGGCACATTGCAACTGAAAATTTCGGCAACCGGGGCATTCGGAAGTCGGAATGCCTCTGAAAATCACAGAGTCAAAAGCGTTTCGGTCGTCCTTTGCGGAAAGGAGAAGTTTGTCGGTAGAGACAAGAGTAGCAGCAAGCATACATGCTCAAGAGGGATCCCCGAAATGCAAGGGCAAGCTGCAATTTCGGCAAGCGGGGATCGAAGGCGTGAATGGCTCGAAACTCACCGAGTCAAAGCGTTTCGCAGGTTTGCGGAAGAAAGTATGATGTAGAACACAAGTAGCAGAAGCTATACATGGCTATAAGATGGCGATCACCCGAAATTCAAAGGCAACTGAATCTTCGGCAACCGGGACAAGAAG